>UELX01002653.1:0-29246 GCA_900480035.1 Eupelmus urozonus | reverse complement strand
GTGTTCTTATGACTTAATGTTGAAAAATGTTTAATATTATAAAATACTCGGTAAACGTTCATTATAAAATAAATAACCAAATATTATCCAACTTAAAATTTAAAACTCGATACCAACATGAAGCTTAACGAAAATCACTTAATAAACTTTTATAAATAAATTAATCTTTCGTCATTATAGCACATTTAAGCATTCTAGTAATGAAAAGAGAATAAATTAATAAGCTATGGGTAGAAAATTTGTACTCCGTATAAATAGAAACTATTACTAAGTCTTTACATCTCGTACTATAAGTTTTACTCATGAAGCATAACTTACATGATGAGACACACGAGAAGAGCATTGCAAGTTAGCATCTAGATGGAGAGAGCTTTGACGAAAGTTGTTTTATAGAGAAAAACGTCTTAGAAGATATTACATCAGTGCTAGAACGACTTACCAGGAATTGAATCTAATAAAAATTTTCTAATGACTTTATGTTAAACAGTAACTGTAACTGCTATTTATGTATAATAATATTGAGTTTATTAAAAATTGCATTACTAAATAAATTTTAGTTTATTACTATTTCATATTAATCTCACGATGGGAATTCCGAATAACATTTTCCCTTTTCCGAAGATTAAATATTGCCATTCAACGACCCACTATATACCTTAATGCACGCGTTCATCCCCGCGCTCTCGAATCGAAAAACATCATCAGGCTATTGAATCGAAAAACATCATTTGGCTATTTTTCAAGTAGAGTCAATTCATACAAAAAGAAAAGCCCCTCATTCACAACATTCTACGCATCGAATCGCGACCCCCAGAAATTGGAGTGCCACCGACCTCGCTAAAATCGAAAAAAAAACTCGTTATTCGAGAGTATGCACGAGAAACATCCGTAACTGCGCTTTATTTACCCCCTCTCGATTTTTATATAAAATATTTACCCGCGTCGAGTAGCGGTGTCCGAGCGCGCCAATGCTACAATGCTCGTGCGCTCGCCTCCGCTATATAGATTTTTCCGGGCCGACTTCATTGAAGCTCATATTGCGCGGATTCATAATCCGACGAGCTGCATTCAAAGCCGCAACAATCGCGCCCCGCGGCCCGTGGGCATCATCGCACTCTACACACACCCTCCCCCCTTTCAGCTGGCAGTTACTTATACAGCCGTGTGCATCGCTGCGCGCACGCAAACGCATAAAGGACCCGGCGCTAGGCATATATGCATTATAGAGTTGAAGCCGTTCGCTTGGGCAAAAGAGAGAATCGAGCTCTCGCACCTCTCTCTCTCTCTCTCTCCCGGTGCATTCACGTGCGTTTTAAGTGGAGCATAAACAGGAGAAGGGGGGGAGGTCTAATAGACCCGTTGCTCTGTATAAACGCGGCCGCGCAAGCGTAGACTGTATATGTATACATGCAGCGCGTAACGATGTTTGCCGGGGCCTCGCGGGAGATTTACGCGCGATTTTAACGCTCGCGGCTCAGCTGCAGCCTCTGTGGCTTAGCTACTCGTCGGCTTATGACGAATCAAATCTCGTAAATCATGTGCACGCGCGGCCGCGTTAAGCAAGTCGTTATTTAACCTTATACATAAGGTATATATACCATTACCCCCACCCTCGCTTCTTTCTTTTGACTATGGTCCTATATTCTATAATAAATAAATGGCCGGGATTACGAGAGAGGCGCGCCTGGCTTAATTATCGGGGCTTTGTGCGCGCAAGCGCGTGTGCTCACCGAGCCGCAAGAACAATAGAATTATACGCTTAGAAAATATGTGTATCATAACGCGCGCGCGGTGAGCTAGGCCTGGAATTATTGATGCCGGTATTGAGCCAGCTCTAATGGAATATGCAAAGCATTTGTCACTTCTGTGCGCGCGCCTTTTTTTTCTGTTTTGCGTTTCGAAGCTACCCGGAGAGAGATGCGACCTACGCGGAATATGGATTGGATTGCGAGTGCGATTCAGCGTATGGGAGGAGGATTGGTTTTTTTGCTTGTGTGGTTGTTGCGTAAAATAAAGGTGCAGGGCGGGACGAGGATTGAAGAGAAAAGATACCGCAATCAGATGAATGTAATGCGAAAGAAGCAAGTTGTTTTTTTATGCGGTGTGTTTAGGAGATGACATAATGCTAATTGAAGAGACAGTTGTGAAACATCATTATGCTTTATTTTAGATATTGTAAATTTGTAAGAGAAAAACGAATAAAAAAATTATTTAGATTTTACATATCCGTATTTTTAATTGAAGTTTTTGTGTACGTGTAAGTTAAGTTATTTAGGATGAATTCAAAACTATAAGTTTTCGATGACTTGCTAGCTTCATGAACTGTATAATTATATTAGTAAAAGGAAAGGTTCCAATATCTTAATAATCCGCTTTTAATTAAGCTAAATAAATGTATCTTTCATTTTAATCATAATTAAAAGCTTTTCTGCTAAAATTTTCTTGACACGACGTATGGAATCTTAAAGCAAGATAAATCAGTCTTTAATTTTAATACAAGTAAAAAGTAAAGCTGCCTGACTATCACTTACCGAGTGTTATCCGTTAGATGACTGCATTAAAATATTGTCAATTAATAAAACTGCAAATGGAGTGAAATTCAAATTTATTTCGTGAAAAGAAAATATTGTTATAAAAGCAACCATTATTAACACGTTATTTATTTTTTAAAAAGCCATTACCATTTATATTATGATTCCATGAAACTGTACGCCATTGTCATTCGGATGACTTTTCCAGTAAATAAATTAATTCAAAAATAAAAACGCCAGGCTCATGTCCCAATATATCACGTATAATAAGTCACTCGCATCACACATTAATCTGCACAACTGTCCACCAACTGCACAATACCTTCATCAAAAATATCCCAACACTCTTCCTCCATCATCTCACAACACAACCTCCTCAATACCACCCAGCAAAACTTATTATCCCCGCTCTAGTGCATTCAATTTTTAACACCAGTCAAAACTTTGCTTGCAGCCGCAGAGAAGCAATGCAACAACACCAGTAGCCCCTGCAAGCGAGAGAGATTCGGCAGACACCTATACACATCAGAAACGAGCGAGAGAAAGAGGGAGAGAGCTGCGCGACGATGCAGTTGTCGCGATGATGAACGAGCTCGCCGATCAGCGCCCGTTCAGCCGGAATGGGAAGGCACTCAGGTGTGGTTATCATCCTGCATACTAAAATAGCAGAGCGCCCTATACCGTATTTCAATTTCAAGGCTCTCTCTCTCTCGCCCGCGCCAGCTCTTCCTCTGCCGCCGTTACGCAGCTCCGGTCAAGCCGCGTAACTATCTGTCTCCCTCGTCTGTGTGTGTATTCCGAACAGTCATTTGCCGCGCGGGTTTGCCGGGAATTTCGGTGCCCGTTAAATCGTGAGTACGGCTCTCAGAGTCGGAGAGAGAGAGAGAGAACGTGCGTTTAATTGCGAGAGCGGGCGTGCTTTTGTCGTGTGCGCTGGACGCGCAATCAGCATAGCGTAACGCGCGCTACACTAGAGCGTCACTGTGACGCCGCCTCCTGTATACGCCATCGGAAACGCGTCATTCTCGCGAGACTCGCTGGGGATTAAAGCTGGATGTATGCTTTCGAGGATCTCTCTTAAATTTCTATGGGCTCTCTCGGCTTGTTATTGATTTGGAGGTATAACTTCCGGGGTTGCGTAAATACGGGTAGAGTATTTTCGGAGAGAGACGGCGTGAGTCGAGTGCGGGCCTCGGGAGCTCGGATTTTTTTTATTGAAACGGCTGACTTTTCGAATTAATGGGCGGAATCGAGTGGTTTTATCGTTGGATCGTTGGGGTACTTTATCGGCTGAGAATTTCTTGAAAAAACCTTTTTTATTAACTGTGTGTATTAATTGATAGTCTTTTTCTGTTCTATGTAGTTGTAAATATTAAAAATGTGTTAAAAGCAACTTTAGAGTTTTAACGATGCATGCAAGTGTCGAAATCAAATAGAATATTCACTCAATTCATAGTATTACGTTACTTTCAAAGAAAATCAATATATTATAATTGAAATTTCAAAATATAATTAATTTCTCAGGAACTTTATTAAATAAAAGCTAGTGTTTGCAGCACGCGCTATTCAAATACAACTAAAAATAAAAAGTCAAATTCGCCTGACATAAAATAAACTTGAAACAAAGATTAGTATACAAAAACCTAATTTTAATATTTATATTTACAGTTAGTATAATCAAAAAATAGTTATCTAATCAAATAATAGGTATTTTTTCCAGGGCCTCCAGAAAAAGTGCACTATTTTACACAACGGATTGCGGCGGTGACGAAAACGAAGAATTCGAGCAAAAACTTCAGCAGCGTAGCATCTCTTTGGTAAGTTTTTACGATAACCTTCCTAAGACTATTCCATCGTTCGTTCTTATTAATTTAATCCCACTCCCACTTTATCATTCCCGATAGAAACTCGAGCATCACTACTTACCCCACAACTTTCTTAAATATTTCACGCATTATAAATCCTATTAACCTAAACAAGTATCCATTACAGCCATAAACCTCACCGCAAATGAACCATAATCTCGCTCTTACACCCGACCCATCGCATCTCCTCCCGTCTCCGTCGCAACTCAGCGTCACCAGCGCAAATAAATCAGCAAATAAAGTCATTAATTCCCGAGCACTGCACTCGCTCATAATAAGGGCCTATCAATTTTGTTTTACACTTGGGACTCGCGCTGCATAGCCAGCCTTTTTCTTCATCAATTCAGCGCGCGTCGCGCGCCGCCCGAGACAGCATGAAATTAAGTCGAATGCGCGCATATCTCGCGAGTGAAACACGCCTTGGCGCACTGCGCAACCGTCCTCGTCTATGATTTGTCCCGCGCGCGAGCCTCGGCTTGTAACGATCCGACGACGCTTGATAAGGATCGAGCCGAGAGGAAAAAATTGGGGTGCTTGATTGCAGAGGTGCCTTGGCGCTTTTTCATGCGGGCGAAAATTAATGCGGCGAGTGAGGCTTGATTTTTTTTAGGCGGTTGGGTAAGTTGGTTTGCTGTGATATGGTAATAATTGGATGAGTGTATTCTGCAGTGAGTTTTTGAAATTGCTGAGTTATTTTTCTGTATTTAGGAAAGTGAGTTTTACATCTTTGAGCGTGATTTGATTGGAAAACTGGGAGACGTTAATTTACCCCGAAGTATCGATTTGCTCGCGAGCCCTAAAAACTCAATATCACTTTTAATCCTTCGATACATTTTACGGCATATTGGACATTTTCGTTTTATCACTTCTGTCATTTTTACACTGCCATCGCACACGCGGGCCGGAAAAATAAAACCCGCGCGGAAAATTCAAAAAATCCAAATAACATAAAAACCTTGTACACAAGCATTAACGTCAAAGCCAGCCCATCACCTCCTTCCAAAACATTCCGCCACCCAAATCCATCCAACCAAAAACAAAAACAAGCCGGCAACCTCTCAGAGAAAGCAAATCCTTACGCAACCGCGTCCGCATCACAGCCAACCGTTCTAAAAACGAAAACAACCGATCATCGCATCAGCCAGCCAGCTAAAAAACCCCACTCGCTCCGGCTCGCTTCATAAATGACTGCCTACTCTTAAGAACGGCTCTCTAACCTCGCATTGCGCCACACGCAGGATCCCTCCTCATCTCTCAATCCTCCTTCCGGGTGACTCTTGGAACAGACTCTCGCACGAGAGATATGGGCGTTAACCCGTCGTTTTCCCGGCTCTCTCTCTCTGAGAGTTGCATGACTCGCTGCTCGTCACGAGAGCTAGCAACACCCGCGCATTACGTAGGCCGCGCGGACCGATGATTAACGCGCCTGCGGATTTTAATTGCGGCTCGATTAGAGCCGGCTCGCGCTCCGGGAATTCAATTGAATTACGGCCCGGGGAATCGCGCCGACTGTCTTCCGCGCCGGGGGAGAGCGAGGCGGACTTTGACTGGAATTAATTGACGCTACTTTACGTAAAAGGCGAGGCGCGTACGTGTCTCTTTCTGGCGCTTATCTAAGGGAGAGAAACGCCGGAGATAGGTTAGCGTACGCATAGAGAGTTTAATTGATTTGGGGGGGATCGGATGCAATTACTTGGGCGGGATTAATTCGAGAAACCTGATCTTTCGATTCCGACTGTCGGTCTTGGCCACTTTTTCACCGGGGCCTCGTAAAGATGCTGAATTCATATGTTAGTGGCAGAAGCGCGGTCCATTCGTATTCTTAGCCCACTCTTGGTTTTATTTCGTTTGACTCCCCTTAAGGATGCCGGCTTCGTAAACCTTAAATGGATTTAAGGCGTTATTGCAGAAAACAACGCGGGCGTATTTCTTGATTAGCAAGACTTGCAGCTTTGTACGCTTCAGGTTTAATCGGCAGATATTAAATTTAATGGAAATCTTATCGGGGCTGGTTGTTAAATCAAGCATTACTAATGCACTTGTTTTTATAAAATAAAATTGTTTCTTATAAAAGAATCGTTAATTTTTGATGGGAAGGATCGTAAATTTTTTATTAAAATGTTGTCATATAAAGTTTGATTTATTGAAATTTTATAAAATTTACTTTCATGATTTAATTGTATATCTTAAATGTTTTTATGATAATATTTATGAAATGTCAACTTCAATGCACTCAATATGATAAAAATCTCATTACATGATTATATTTTTGTTAAATAAATAATTTTCTTGAAAAGAAACTCAAAATGAAGAAAATACCTGTTTTGCTGCACCACCGCTTTGATATAGAATTTTAAACTGAACACATGTATGAACGTTAATCGGTTTTCATGTAATAAGGTGTGAAATAGAACCGGTGATACTTGTTTGCACGTATATTCATATGAATGTAAACGTATTGATGGATGCCTAGTAATTTCTATTTGAAACCTTATGCCAATCAAATAGAATTATAACAATTATATTTTAATTGGTCAATATTTGTTTTAAGTCAAATCATTTACTATTAATTAATTTTAAACCAAATATTAATAATATATTAATATATCAGAGAATATTATTGATAGCATATAATAAAATAAATTATTAAAATTACGATATAAATTTCTTGTAAAATGAAATATGGCTTACACGAAGCGTATACTTTGCTTTTCATATCGTATAATATAACGTGTCACACGTAAACCTTTTTACACATTTAAAATATGCTTAACTAATTCATTTTGAAACTTCGTATTACCTGTACATCTCCTAGCAAGCATTAAAACAGCAATCATTCGTTAATTTCGCAATCTATTATACAGAAAAGTGTTTATATAAACAAATTACTGTAATATATTATTCAAAAAAACCTCATATTCTTAGAAGTTAACACGTAATAATTAACACGATCAGATTAAAATGAAAAAAAAAACAAAAAAAACCTCGCATCCTCGCTCGCAGATCTCCACTGATCTTTCACAACGGCGCATATACACCAGCAACACCGTTCTATCTCCTTGCGTATATGAATTACCCAAGCCTAGCCATATCTCTCGCCGTTACGCGCAGGAATGTCGCGATATTTTATTACGAGCAGCTTCCGCTCGGACATCTCTCGCCGTGAGAAATAATGCGCTTCTCACGCGGTCGATCCACCTATACAAGACAGCCGATCCAACAGATATCAAAGTTTCGCGGTCTTGATCATACCCCCGTCTTAAGAAAATGCGTTTCTTCCACCCACTTTTTTTTTATCATCACATTTCCGACGCCTCGTCGAGGTACAGCCTCGAGCGGTGCGCTATTATAATACTAACTCGATGTACACCCGCAGCGCTGTGGATAAAACGTACCGCGTAACTCACCTCCGCTGTTTACGCTAATAATCGTTTCCAGATGCATTTTGCCGGAAAGCGTTTGCAATTTTGCCGCCTCGATGCTTGCCGGGTTATTCGAGAGGAAAGTAGGATTATTGGGAATAGTCGGGGCTTCGGAGTTTCTTTTACTGTATTATTGGAGTAATAGAGATGATCGCCGCCTTCCGGTTGCAGTGGCTAGTCAAATTAGTGCGCCGAGCTGAAAGTAAAATCCAATTATTGCATTTGCGACGTTTAGGAATAAAAAGTTTCATGTAAATGTGCAGTGGTGAATTATTAGAGTTTATGGAGTTGTAATTTAGATTTACCGAGTGATTGTTGGAGCCTCCGGGAAACAGACTTTGATGAGGTTAATTTTTATGGTATTTATACTAAGAGAAGAATTTTTGGAAAAATCATTAATACTGGTTATTGTAAAGCTGCCACAGACTGTAAAACTTTATAAAATTACTTATAAGATATTTTTTGGCACTTGTGGAAAAATGAGCATGAAAATCTTTAAAAAATTACTTACTGACTCCCAAAACCACATTAAAATCCATTTCTCGAAAGCCACAACTTTCCCCTACAATTACCAGCCACAATCGAAAAGCACATTTCGTTCCCCGCAATTTTTCCAAAGCCAGCATAAATCATGTTCGATCAACAATCCGATACATCCCGATGACACTGTAATGCTAGAGTCCCTCGAGGATTCATAGTATTCATGCTCGATAATTACAGCCTCGATCTCTATCTTCTACGCAACGGTTGTGCCGACTAATACTTGCTTGTTGCTTGCGTTCACTGACTTCAACCTCGAGCGTTGCACTCTGGGACAATATTAACGGCGAATCGTCATCTCGTTGGATCGCCAGGCTCGTTCGAATCATCCCGCTAGTGCGCAGCATCGCGCGGCAAAAAAAGAGGCCAGCGATGAGCCATCGATGCTGTAATGGGATCGATTGAGATTGCGTTGCACTTTTAGAATGTGCGTGTTTGCCTCTCGGGAGGCTGATGAATGAATTATTGCATTTGCGCAACTGTATTTTGATGCTTTGTTTTTTTCGAGCGCCTTCGTGTGTTTGAATATTTAAATAATTTTATTGTATATGATCTTTTAATTTATCATATTAAGGGAACATTTTGTTTACTTATCGTGAACAAAAAAGATATACATATCTGCGCATTTTCCTACAAATGAGTCATTTAATTTAATTATTTAAATTTTATTTAAAATACTTTTCCTTTGATCTAAGAATGTCAAAAACAATTGGGAAGAGTTCAAGTGTGCAATTAATTGCACGCACACGGTGTGAATGGCAATCGAGATGAAAGTACTGTTAACATTGCGCCGGCTCCTGAAATAAACATATCCTTACGTGACTAAAGCCAATTTCAGCCGCTTTCAAGGAAGGTCATGGAATGAATGTCGAATAATAATCAAATAATTCCTTCTTCTTTGGATATAAACCGAAATGTTATTCATGAAAATTGAAAGTGCACTGGATATATTTTTATCACAAGTTTCAGATTAATGCAAGCTGTAATTTACATAAACTTTTGAACGTAAATTTGAAAACATTTTTGAATATGTTAATAAAATTTTGAAAATCCAAAAGACAAGTAGAAAAGCAAGAACTGCATATTCATGAACATTAATTACTATAGTATAAATTTACTTACTTTTAACATTATTTTTATTCATCTTTACATTCATGTCGATTATAAACTTACCGCTAGAACGCAACTTATGTGCTATATAGCATGCCTACAAAGCTGACATGACTACGATTAAAGCTTAGTTTATTCAGAAAAAAGTTAATAGTACGTCATAATTCAATACTTTTTTATTGCTGTATAATAATTTTTATAAGTAGGTATAAGATATAAAGTTCAACTATAAAACATTTGAAATAATTGATTGTTCTTCAGAAAATATCGTACTTTCTATAACTGTATAATTTAATAAATAAAATTAATAGATTAAATGTATAAAAAATCTTTGCTACAGTTCGATAAAATGAGATATTTTAGTAATAAATCAATGTACATATATCTTAACCTTATACTTTTCGTAACGTAATATATACTTATTGGAAAAGTATTCATAAAATAAATGTCTAGTTTAGTTATGAATGATGAGCCTTCTTTTTATATGCTCCTGACAAGTGAAATGAAATAATCTTTTTGGGTGTATCGATTAAGGCTAAACTGCCGTATCGGAAAATAAAATTCCGGAACTAATGACCCAGTTATAATGCTATTTACATTTAAATAGCAGTTGCCATGTAAAATTCAAATCTTCACCCAAGATGACAAGATGTTTTTAGCCTACTATATTATTAAAGTGATAGCTTTCTCGGGACTTTACTATTCAACATGGTGGTATATATTAAATAAAAACATTGACAAAAAAACTTTTATAGACCTTTTGAAACTATATCCTCAAATTTTAAATAAAATCAAGCCTTATTACTAACGTATATAAAGATCTACACACGTAACTTTTAAAATCTCACATTACAACGAAAGGCGACCGATTGCAGCGCAAAAACTGTAATAAGCGGCGTATTCCGACCCTTTAATAAAAATAAAGGCTAATTCGACCAAAATGCCCTTCGGTAAAAAACAAAACCGAGCATACTCGCGTTTAATGAAAACGCCTTTTTTCGTAACTGCGGATGATCTGCATAACGGCCAGAAACACGCGCGCACGCGAATTAGCCCGTTAATGGCTCCTCCAGAAAATTGCCAAAGTATCGCGCTCTCACGTAAAGCGACGATCTTCGAAGCTGCAGCTCTCTCCCCTCGGTATATCTCTTTACAAGAAAAAAAAGGCAGCGAAAGAACGAAGAGCCAAGAGGATGAATCTCGTTTGTCTTCGTCACCGAGAAAGCCGATCGAATTAGGTCGCTTTTGGAGCGCCGTTAAATGCAGGAAAAAAAATCTCATTGCCCGCCCTTTTCTCGGCCCCGTCTCCAATACTGGCCTCTGTACACGAGATAAAAAGTCGACGTCGCTTTATTAGCCTCGCTTGATGTCGGCGAGCTTGTTTATATGGCCGCCGCTGGGAGCCGATGGATCCCGCTGCGTCGTCTGGTAAATATGATGCGTCGATCGTTTTACGAGAATGGTCGATTAGAGAAAGTGCCGCGGGGATGGTTTTTGTTTCGGGGACGTGTCAATTACTTTAATGCACTGTTTTCGGCGATCGAGGCGGGTGGGGGAGATAATATTGGTGGAGAGCGCGGCTGGCTGAGCTAAGGTTTCTGTGGGGGGGTTGTGCTTTGATGGACAGCGTATGCTGTTTGTGTAATCTTTTTGTTTGCGGGACGATTTGATGGGTGCGTGATGAATTATTTCAAAGATTGTCTTTTGGGTTGTTTTTATTTATTGGAGCATTGGATGAGCTTAAAGTTCATTGAAGGAAAGATATTTATGTGTTATTTAGTTGACTGCTGGGAAAGTTGTTATTTACTTGGATATACTCAGGTTAAGTTGTTTGTTTTGAAAGAATTTTATCAGAGCAGTTTAAGATAAGAATCAATGAGCTAAAAATCATAATTATATCGACCTAAATGTCGCGATCCTAGCGAGTAATTTATAATTGACGAGAATCAAGTTAACTAATTGGAGAAAGCTTCATTCATTCAGCAACGAATAATCGTCTCGATACACATACCAAAACGTACAAAACTTATAACTGACATCCCAACGAATTTCATTAAAAACCACATACACCGGCAGCTCGTTCTCAATTAAATGAAAAAATTATAAACCATCCGTTCCACGCGAATTCCTCGAAAACACGCACAACTCGGGCGAGCCATTAAAAAGTAGACTGCGCCTCGGCGCTTCAGCGATAAAATTGCGGCGACAAACCGTGCCAGAAGAAAGTTGCCGCGCAGTTCTCCGCGAGAATAAATCCCATAAGCGTTATCCCGGCCATCTAAATCCAATGAAAAGACACAGCCTGAGAATAACGTAGCCTCCTGCTCGAGAGAGGAGAGTTGCATCGTTGAGAACCTGGAAAAAGGGTTAAACGCAACGCGTAGCCAGAAAGAAAGCCGAGGCGCGCGCGCGCGCGTTACTTTGCCAAGGCAATTAAGAGGATCTCACGGGCAAAGAATAAAAATGAGCGAGACTGGCAGCGTATATAGAAGCGAGAGCGAGCATAAGTTGCCGAGGATGATTGACGCTCGTAGAGGAGGGGATCGCCGAGGCGTGCTCTGTGCTATATAGCTTGACGAATAAAGCGATCTTTGAAAGTAGATCGTAAATCAAACGGACGAACTCTCCGAGGCCTTGCTGCTTTTTTTCCCCGGCTTATTATCCTCTTTTTGGTATCTCTCATTTAAATTTCATCCCCTGATGGCTTGCTAATCTGGCGAGATAATGAACGAGCCGCTCGCCGCTTGATGAAAAGGACTTTGGGATTGTGGATTCTGAGGGAAGTGGAGGTACTTTTATCAAAAGGAAATCTGAGAGATGAGTCTATTAGCAGCTCAAAGGGATTTTATTTTCAAGCGGAATTCGCGCTATGGTTTAGCGTTTGAGTCTCGTTCAGTTTTAGTGGACGGCTCATAAAAGTATGATTACTGCTATGAGGGTACACGCGTGTTAAACATGTGGATCTACGGTTTGTTCGTTTTGAAATGCATAATTGTTTCATGCTGATTTTGACTTCCATACATAAATAGATAGCAATGGAGTTATAATGTTGTTTGAAATTCATATAAATTTAATACTTTTATGACACGTGGAAAATTTTATCGGTTTTACAATTATTGCAAACCTTTTATCGTACGTACAAAAATTGCTTCTTCGATTTTTAAATTCTACATTTCAAACCTTTTAAAAGAAAGTAATTGTTTTATGAAATTCGCTTTGTAGATAAAGAAAGTGAGTAAAAAGTACAAAAAAATTCTGAAATACACGATGCTTTAAAAAATAAATTAGAAATTTCTTTCAAACGAATGGCGCAGCCACTGCACCATTAAATTTCGCTTTGAAAATGTTGGAACGAATATGCAATTTCACAAGTAAAATTATTAATGCACGCTCCGCATCGCGAGTGCATGTAATTAAAAATCCGTTAATTCTTGTAAAACAGTAGTGGATTTTGTTAAAATTTTTTCAACGTCCTCATGAAAGCTTAGTCATTACCGCTTGTCTGTACAAGACTCATCTAAAGTAATTACCAAGCGAACTTAATTCAAATGAACGTCACGTATATGATAAAACATAGAGTCATCACAAATGAATTAACGCACTTTTACAAAAAGACATCGTCCAATCAACTAAACTAGTATTTCCAACTCTCTTCAAAACCCAGCAAAGCAACAGCACTGTACAAATAAAAAGAGAAAAAAAAATCGAAAGCAAAACTACCTTTTTTCACCCGCCAGCCAATTAAATTTTTTCATTTCCCAGCTGACACCTCCCGGCTCTATCCCGTCCTCCATAAAGCCGGTGAAAAATTGCATCGGCGCCGGGTATCAGCCGACTCTCTCCCCCCCAAGCTCCGGGAAATTTGTTCCATTGATATCGATCGACGCGGGCCTTCCAATTACCGGGTGTTGTACGACCAGAGTTACATTTGCCTCAATTACCGATGCCCCGATGAATCACCTTCGTCCTTTTTTTTCCCCATCGCAAAAACGTACTTTGCTCTTTCCACTTCTCAGCGCGCGCTGAGTTATCCGCTGGGTGCGTGGGCGGCGCGTCTATATATACACCCAGAGAGCCATAGTCCCCCATACAATACAGGGGGGAGAGAAAGTAAGGACAGAGCTCGGCGGCGCGCTGTGTTGCCCTTGACCTCCAAGTGTACTGATCCCAGCCGCGCGGTGCTCTGTACCTACGCGCGGGGACCGCAGGTTTATACAGACAGGCGGCCGAGGGATAAAGCCGAGTATAGGTTCCCTTGGAGCGTGCACGCATCGGGCCTGTCTATTTGCATAAAACGAGGAGTATATATCGCAGGCGACTGGCTCTATCTTTCTCTCCGTCTCTCGGTGCGATATAGGTGTATGTGTATACATAGGTATAGAGGCCTGCGCGCTCCTTTTTCCGCTGGAGAAGACATTTTTACTTGTCGCCCTCCGCGCGCTGCTGGAGCGATGAGCCTGTTGATTCTCTTCCAAGAAAGATGCATTATTTGATTTCTCGGGGCGGCGCGAGCGACAGAAGGACTTGCTTTTCATGAATAAATCTCGGGGACGAGGAGCCTGTAACAAGTGGATGGGGTTTTGAGGAGGGTCTTCTAATTGAATGAAGGATCGCTTTCTTCTTTTTCTTCTTCTTATTCCTTTTCGTTTTTTTCTTATTTACTTGGTTATGATTTCTTTGATAAGCGAATTGCTTTGAGTTCGAGGGAAACGTTCTTGTTATTCGGTTGAAGGGAAGAGACGGGCTGATTTTAAAATACGAGGGGATTCGATAATGAAGCTCTTGTTGCCTTTGTTTCCAATCTTTTTTCTCTTTCATGAGCATGATCGTTTACTTATTTTTGTTACAAATATTCATTCTTTTTAGGATAGTTATACTGATTTGATAATTTTTTTTAATTAATTTGACAGTCGGCGATGCATCAAACAAAATAAATAATAGCGATTTAACGAAAACAATTATAATTCATTTGTCAAAAACTAAAATGATTTGTATATTCTTAAAATGTAATTCACGTAATTAAAATGATTGTATTTACAAAGAGGAAATAAAAACCAAAACCACTATTTGTACAGGCTTGATTATCATTTGCAAAGTAAAGCCAGGTTTACGCTCAGACATTCAAATATGAATATTTAATCCTGTGAATCCTTAAGAAAAGTATTTTTTACTGAAACGTTCGTTGAATAAATAAATTCGTTCAATATTAAACAGTTTTAATTCAGACATTATAAATGTAAAGAGGTGAATGATCCTTGGCACGGCAGACTCGTTAAAGATTCTTCCTGTGCACTTAATTCAGCAGCGCAAACTGTACCGGTGTTAAAAGGTCTTCAATACTGATAATCGCAAAATAAAGTCCCTTGAATAAAGAAAAGGCGTTTGATTTAAAAGTAAGAATTTTCGAGAAAATCAAAGTATAATTTTTGTATAATCAGAACTAAAAATATTATTCTTCAAACGATCGTCCCAATAAACTATAATTTTAACGAGATCCATCTTTCAGTAAAATTAAAATAACGTAGAAAAAGCGATACTTTTTACAATTAACCACACAATACGGTCATGTCAGTCATAAAACACATAAAAGAAGAAAAGTATACCCTGGCCAAGCGGCGGCAATAAAAATCTAGTATATAGCATCCCCGAACAATCAGTCTTAATAACAAAAGGCCACGTGTAATCGCCATCACTAAAAAAATCTAATATCAGAGAAAAACCAATATACACACAGATAGAGCGCGCGGGCGCGAGTGAGAAGAGCGGCTAAGGTCTGTGCGTATATACCGCTCTCGAGATTACCGTAAGCTCTCTTCCGTGTACAATCAATCTTGTCCAGGAAATACGATCGGCCGTTAAACGCTGAAATTTCCATAAATAAAAAGGCTCGAATGCGCGTTTTATGGGAAACTAATACCATACACACACGCCCCGGCGTCCACGCTTTTTCCATATACGTACACACCTACCTTGCGCTCCTCGCTCGCACCAACGCAAGATACGTATATATAGGTGTGTTCGCAGACTTCTTGCGCGCTAAGGTATTTTTACGCAAAAAGTCTCGGATGCACGCGCGCAATAAATATCCTGCGCGTGCGTGCGACACGATTAACGAGCAGCGGACAATTAGCCGCTCTTTGTCTTTTCCACGGCACGCGCGAAAGGAGCCACAACAGTCTAAGGAGCCGAGTGCACTTTAGTACCGGGACGACGATGCACTGGAGCCTTGATATCAAACGATTTCCCCACGGATACTGCCTCGACTTTATAATTAAACGTTAATTTTCGACAAGTTCGCAAGGTTTCGCTCAATTTGATTAGAGTTGGGAGAGGTTAGGTTTGCGGATGGGGTGGTTTATACGCGTGATGCATATACGGAGCGCGCGAGGAAATATTCGAGATTATAAGCTGTGTGTACAAGTGAACGAGTGTTCGGCCGGAGGCGAGAGAAGCGGGAGATTTATCGAATGGGTCGAGGCGTCGTTTTTATTAACTGTTACAGTCGCATTGCGTTCATTACAATAAACATCAGCGGACGGAGCGCCGGGTGGATGAATGGCTGTTTCATTTTCTGCTATATGCCAAATGAATTTCGTTCTGCAGTTTAATATGCTGCGTATTAATTGTCGAGTTTCATGGTTTTAATTAAATTATTCTACTATTGAAATATATGAGCTGAATAATATTAATAATAATGTTATTAACTGGGTAGCTTTGGAAGTGTGTATATATAATAGAATAATTTGTGTTGGGTGTTTAAATACTGAATTTTGTATTGCTTCCAAATTTATAGATAAAAGATCGAAAATTACAAAACATTAATATCTTTTCGAAAGTAGTAGAAGCACCTTTAACTGACATTGCGTAATAAATTCAAATTAATGCAGTCAGCTTTGAAATACCGTCGAAATTCATCATAAAGTCATAAATAATTTTATCATCACCAATGAGTTTATATAATAATATCATTGACTCGCTCATTCGAATCCTCTGCACTAACAAATTCTCACCTGATCAATATCCGATTTAAAAGCGGGTAATTTTGAAAATAAAATAAAAAAAGATAAATATCCCGCTGTTTATTACACGCATCGGCGCGGTAACGACGGAATTGTAGTCTTGTCTGCGGCATTACCGCGGAAAGCGCTAGCCGTCTGTATCTATTAACTCGATACCATAAGTTAAAGCTCGGCCTGCCGTGGGGCTTATAACGGGCCCACTTGAAGACCGTTCGATAAGATCTACCAGCTAAACGCTTCCCGTAATTTCGAATGCCTCGAAAATATAGCCATACAACCGTCAGGTTTTTCCTTCTCCAAAAAAGTGGATATTTATGGTTATTTACCTTAACTCACCATCTCTCATTCAATTCGCAGAAATTACTTATGAGGATTAACGATGTCGGTTCTGTTAATCCGAGAGACGTGCAGCAACGAGCGTGAAGCGACCGAATTCCCCGAGCGAGCATCGCTCTGTGAGCCTTAATGAGAGTCAAGCTAAAAGAACGGCCGACAATTCAAAATTTTATTACCTCCCATATCGCATAATGAACCCATAGCAATTCTCCCTCAATCCCAGCAAGATTCATCCTATAAATAATCCAGCTCGCGTTGATTCCTTTATTCACTGCATTATATCGGGAAGCGACTGTGGGCGCTGTGAGGAACTAGCTCTCTCGCGTGATTCTCCTTTCGTGATTCACGCGAGGGGCTCGAGGCGTGCCTATATACATATCGCCTGCGAGAGAGAAGACGCTCTTCTCTCCGTTACCAGCAGATAGAATTCTCTTTCTTCCTCTGCTAGCACACACACACACAGAGAGAGGGGCAAATTTACGGACATATAGTTATCCCGTAGTTGAAGGTATATAGGAGGACGCGCCCGCGTGGAAACTTATGCAGGCGCCGTGTTGGAGGATAGTAAAATCTTTATTCCGCTTGTAAGTTGGCTGGGGGGAGGGTGGAAAGGTGTTGCTGGAAGAGGGACGTAAATCATCGTTTATTACTTTTGTTTCTTAATTTTATTCGAGGATGGTGTTGCTGGTTTTTGTTTTGCTTTAATGGCCCTTTGAATTGTGCGTTTGATAAAAGTGACATTGTTTAATCTGTCGTGTTTAAATTCGCTGTGTCTGTTAATGTTAGGAAAATTTTCAATCTCGAATAGTAATTTTAAAAATTTTTCGAACATGTGAAAGCTGCAAGTATAGTAATAACAAAAATTCTCATCTATTCTGTCCAAGTGCTTTCAATCTTGCCTTGTGTTGCTTTTCCCTTTAATACAGTCAGACATACATTTCATGCGCGTAGATCAACCGATAGCGTAGGTTTCTTTCAAATTTCCAAAGAGATAAAAGGGTGAAAAAATTTTTGAATTTACGTCCTCCAGCGAGCCCAACCACACCGAAGCAGAAAACACAAACACTATCTCAAGGACAACATCTCTTACACTATCTCCCCAACCATCTCGCCTGATTAATTTAGCCAACCAATCCCTATTATACAAATTTCCAGCAAAGCCATTTCAATAAAATCCCTGCAGAATCCAGTCTCCGGAATCGGAAAAATCGGAAGCATTCTTACAATCCTTATAAAAGAGCAGATTAGGCGAAAAAGCCGGGGCGAGGGTATATCAGAAAGTGCTCGTCGGTGTAATACGAGAGCACGAGAGAAGATACGTATTTACGGAGCCTCGTAGCCCGTGGGTGCCGTTGGCATTGGAAGTCTGCTTTGCTCGTGACTGCCTCTCCGCGAGCATCGAAATATTCCGCGCGCGGCGTGTAAGCGGAGAGCCGCAGGAAGAGACGGAGAAAGGAGAGGGAGGAGAGTCGGCATGGCGCACTATCTGCAATGTCCGCTATATATACTCCTATGCCTTGCGGTCTCTTATTTGCGACAACTACCCTACTCGCTTCTTCTCTCTTTCTTCTCGTGTATATACCTGCGCCTTTTCTTTATCTCTCGGCTGCGTCTTTCCCCTTCTCTCTCGAACGTTTGCCTTTTATTCCCGGCCCTTATGTTCGGCTCGCTCTTCTTTCACTCTCTTCTGGGCTGTGTGTGTGTGAGGGATAGTTCATGAGCGCCGGCGAATCGCGGTTTGAGGGAACGTTGGACTGCCGGATATGGGAGCTTTACTTTAGAAATCCTTGGTGATTCTGATTTCTTTTTCTGCGTTACTTTTCTCGGCGGAGTTCTCGTTTGTTCTTTAAACAGTGCTTTTTTAGTGGGCTTGAGCGTGTTAAAAAGTACCTCACTGAAGAGCTCTTTGATTATTACGGCTGCTTGATAATTAACACTTTATTAAGAGTGCGGGGAATAATCCTAATAATCCCTATATAGATATACTTGCTTATTTTATTAATTAGAATATACTATATTTAACAGATTTTATTTTTATATACGTATATTTATCTGTTTTAGCTTTATTTTAAAAATATAAAAATATTTTATTCGTATTCCATGTTCTAATTCTTCTTTAAAAATTGTCAAACTTAAAATCACTCAATAATCGATTTCAACTTTAAAAATAGCTTTACCACAGCCTCTTGAAAATGCAGGCATTCGCATGTAACAAACTCGATATCGCAACTAACCGCAATTTTTCCCATTTCAATTTCCAGACGGCTCTTCACACGAGAGAATCACCCCAGCAGCAGATCCTAGAACAGAGCATGGCCCAGCTGGAAACATTAGAGGCTAAGGTAAGCTCCAACCTCACTCCTACATACATATAAATACACATACTCTTCCGCCTCGACTCTTAATCAGCCATCGAATTTCGCGGAATATAAACCGAGAAAGAGAGAGAGAGAGAGCGAGTCAAACGTGAAATAAGTCTTCATAACGCAACGCTGCCGGCTCGCTGAACTCGTTGACTCGCGGCTGCAGCAGAAGCGCGGCCTAAGATTAATCGTCGAGGATTGAGCGGAATATACAAGGCTCGCGTGTGTTTTATTGCGCCGACGTGGAAGGATGAATTAAAATTGCACGAGCTAAATGCGCCCAGGACGCCCTGTAAATAAATCATTTTAATTAACGGCAATGACTTTGACGCGTGGGGTAAAAAACGCGCGTTTCGCTTGCTTCATTTTTTGTTGGCGTTTTATTGAGACTTTTGGGTTATTTTTGGTCTACTGGTTAATAGCATTATGTCTTGTGAGTGTGTGACACAGACAGATCGCCTCTAGAATATCGTTTATCCTATTATATGGATAGTAACGCTTTATTGACGTTAAATTTAATTTAGAAATTTTAGTTTAGAAAAATATTTAATTTTCAAAATAGCCAAAGTATTTTCATTAGCAATTTTCATATCAGCCGTTTTTTCTCTATTTATCCCTCCTCAGCCGCAATATTCAAGCCTTTTTACTCACACAACAGCTTGTTTACGTTTCAATAAAAAGCAGAAAAAAGCTTACGCAATCTCGAAAGTTTAGCGGAACCCCCTCAACGCGCGCGAGCCACCTCAACATTATTCAAAGTCCCAAGCCGAAGCCTCATCTCTCAGCTCGCGCAAGACCTAGCAACTTTAACCAATAACGCGTGCACAGCTCTCGCAGCGCGCGCGAAAAATATCACGTCCCAGAATATTGCTTGAAGCGCCGAGGAAAAAAACGCGCTCGCGGGGATCAGCCTCACTCCGTACACACACCTATATACATCGAGAAAAGTCGCCTTCCAAAAGGTTCGCACTCCGCGTCGTAAAAAGCCGGACGTTTTTTTCCCGCGCGGCTCGTACGCGCGCAAAAAGTATAAGGCAGCTTCGCGGTTATTGGCGCGCACGCAGCCTCCGGGCTTGTCCGGCCGGTGATTTATATGCAGATGCGCGCCGAACTTCCTCCCCCTCTTGCGTGCAAGCGGTCCAAATAGCCGCTGTACCCTATACTCGGCTGCTTCGTTCTCTCTCTCTCTCTCTCCTCTGCGGCTACCTCTATTAAAACTGACCCGCGAGTTTGGCGGATCTTCGTGGTGTAGTGAGTTATTTTGTTTTTTTTTTGGTGGGGGTATTTTTTTAGGCTATAATCTTTGGGGGGATGGCGGGGAATGCGCTCTTCCTGGAACGATTGGGCTCTGGTTTTTAGTGTTTTTGTTGAAGAGATGGTGCTTGGGGAATCGTTAGTGAAGCTCTAACGTTTGGGTTTTTATTGTGTTTAATAAAGTACATGTTTAATGGTCCTCATTAAGATCTATAAAAAATCGTGTTTTTTCGTTTAATAGCCGAGCTAAACGGTAAGCAATCAATATCGAGCATATTTTGCTAAAGTAAGGTATAAAAATATGAGACAATATATGACGGCTAACGCTCTTAGACATCTATCACTCGTGTGATGTGTAGGGTCCATCCATAGACCTGTTTTTCTGGAAACCACATTTTTCAAGCTGGTAGACACGATAAGTCAGAAACTATTGACTTTTCGAGAATTATGATGCTAGTCTATTCAGAAAAAGTCATTTTTACCAGACTCTTTACGTGTTTTTGTTGATTGAATATTTATTTATAGACTATGCGATTGCGATGAGACATTATCTGGATTAATAAAATTAATTTTTTAAATATAAAGATCAACATTTCGATAGGCGGTGTAAAAGCACTACATTATTCACTAGAATAATTTATTACACGCATACTGTGTATATTATTATTAATAATAAAGTTAAATTATCGTTTTGAAATTCTATATCTAATTATCAACCATAATAAATTAACTAATTCAAACATCAATATAAACTGTTCTATTAATTTGTAACAACGTTTTATGAATGCAAGAATAATCTATCGTCATTGGGCACAATCGGAGCGTAAGATTTACTGGGTAATTAAATATAACCATAACTATACCAACGCAGTACTTATATTGAGAAATGTTACAATTATATAGTCGAACATAAATCATAATATCTTAAAGATGGCAATATTTTAGTGCGAAGAGAATAAACCCTAGAAAGTTTCTTTAGGTGAATGAAAACCGAATATCTTATTTCTCGGCTTCAAGGTACAAATAAGTTTTAAAGCGGGTTTGCTATTGTTCAGCCAATCAAATAAAAAGTTTTTCTATACGAAGGAGGAATCACATAACAAATGAATGAAGAGAATACAAATTTCAGAATGGGGTATTATATAACGGATCTTCTAAACGATTAATAACGTTTTAATTTAGCATTTCATATTTTTTAAATATGTTCGTTTGTCTTAATCATGATTTTCGAAGAAAGTTTAATTCTATTGTTTTCAGAATTGCGTAAACATCTGTTTGAGATAATACTGAATCATATAACTATTGTTTATATTTATTACGAAAATAGTTACTTAGCTAAATTCGATTAATGTTTGTTTTTATTACCACTATATTATATTTAATGATCTTTACGAAACTTCTTTTACGAAAGAAATTGGTATTTTCGAGATTAGAACATTCATGCAGCCAGGCATTTTAGAAATAACACGTTTTGAGTTAGTGCGGCTGAGAAGAGACTTGAAATATGTATACGTATGTCTCGGTGGGTCTTTATGTCTTTTACTACTTTCGAAAGAAGCGATAGGAATCTCACAAAAGCCAAACTACTTATTATTTTTTATTTTTCTTTTTAAATGTTACTAACTCTTCTGAAAAAGCGTTAAAAGTAATTTTTACGTGCTACTTTGTGCTTTTGCTGTGTAAAAATAAATACCTTACTATTATCCATTTATTTAGAAACTCTATTTCAAAGATTCATCTGTCTTACTACTCCTGACACGGTTTCAACCAATATCATTTATACAAAAAACAAAACCACTAAAAATCCAACCCAAACACAAACAGCTCACACTCTCCCACCAACGAGCCAAACAATAAACGGAAACAACCTGAGAAAAAAAACCGAACCGATCAAAAAATCCCCAGCTCCGAACCAGCACCCCAGCGCAGATCTCCCCGATACCAGCATCCTCCCCCCACTCCAGCAGCGCAACAACAGCTCGCTTAGCATCCTCTCATATCCAGCTAAAACGATAAGCCCTCGCGCGAAAACTCGGCGCGTGTCGCGCATATACAAAAAGCCCGTCGTCGAGATAAACGCAGCTCGCGCTGTTCCGTAATTTTATTGCGCGCGTTGCCGGTTCGGTTTCGCGTATCATAGCTCGCTCGGGCGCCTCCAGGTATACAACGATAGCGCCCGATACCTTCGCCCTTGGAGAGTCTACGTATACGTATATACCTACACAGCGAGGAGAGAGGAACCAGACAGATCTGCCCGGGGAGATTGCGGGATGCGCGCCGGGAGTCACTGGCCTCTTCTTCGCTGCTCCGCGTCTCTCTCTCTTTCTCTCTGCACGCGAGAGAGAGAGAGAGGAGAGCTGTATGTGTGAGCGGAGATGTGGGGATCGTGTTTCGGGGCATCGATCCATTAGGCTATTATCCCTTTTCGACGTTTTCTTAGATTAGTGCGTGCTCACGGGCTTTTTTCAGGCGGCCGCGCTCTCTCAGAAAAAGAGCCGGAGAACTGCGCGTCCTCTCAAAAATACGCCGCGCCGGAAATTCTCCCCTTTTCGGCCGACTTTCTTCGCCTTGCTGGATTCAATTACACGGGGCCGCCGGTTTTTTTCTTGTTACGGGCCCGGGATGTGCTCAAGGAATTCCTTATCGATTTTCAATGGCGGAAAGGGAGAGGAAGGGTTCGCTTGGAAAGTGTGTACCTTCGAATAAAGTAGTCATGAAAAATTATGCCAATGCCTTCGCGTTAACGTAAATCCTAACCGTAGACCCGAAGGTTAAATAACTTTTTATTTAGATCGTAAACCCAGATGAATAAGTAAATTCAATTTGATTTCCGCTATCCGATCAACGATTAGTCAGTGCAACAGTACCAACCGACAAATAAGCGCTGTTTTATAACCACTTATTGCACTCACTTCCCCATTCAATACAAACTACGCCACTTCAGAGATCCATCATCCACATAACAGCCTCAGCCCTTGCCACGCGGAAGCAAATCAATTTAAAAGGCAAACCCGAAGAATAAATTCGAGCGGTTAGCTCGCCATAAATTTCCCGCTTCATCGACCGCGCTATTAAACTGCAGCCACGCGCGCGCGTCACGTTTTTGCCTATCCACCTCGCTTAGATCCTCGCTGGAGAAAAGCTCAGGCACGCGGCAAAAAGACGGAGGTGTGGCGAACCTTAAAAGAAAAAAAAAGGGAAAGTGAGCCGGGTCGTTAGCTGCCATGGTGGCTGAGGAGACATCTCCGCTGAGCGTTTGATAAGACGCAGGATAACGCGCGCAGCTGATATTAACTCGGCGACGAGGCGGAAAACGCCTGGGAGTCGGGCTTCTTGAAATTCCGCGGACAATGCTAGCCCATTAGCCGTAGGAGTATCGATTTCAGATAAAAATTTATTTCTTCCGGGCGCCTCTTGTTAAAACGCGCCGTGAAGCTAAGCTTGGAAATTCGAAGGGAGCCTGGATGGAATATAAAAAGTTTTTCGAGCTTGCTGCTTTTTCTAGTTTTACAATGGGAAGGTTAAATGCTCCCTCGATGCGCTGACTTCTCGGCAGTTGAGAAGTTGGGGAATCGTAATTTTTCCGATCAGTTAATTCATACTGCAAGTTTTGTTCAAGGCTAAGGATTTCTCATTGTCCCGGTTTATAAGGCGCTGGAGAATTCCGCGGGACTTTTCCAACTTGCTCTTCTTATTACGTCGGGCTCGGTCAGCGTCGTAAAGTTTGTTGAAAATTTAAAAACAAGTTTATTAACTATAGCCTGCTTCACACTTGGCCTTGTAGAAATTTCCTCTGATCAAGGAAAACCTAATTACTTATGGTTATTAAATT
The DNA here is from genome assembly GCA_900480035.1 of Eupelmus urozonus. Taxonomy (NCBI): domain Eukaryota; kingdom Metazoa; phylum Arthropoda; class Insecta; order Hymenoptera; family Eupelmidae; genus Eupelmus; species Eupelmus urozonus. Next base: position 4,974 of record UELX01002653.1, on the reverse strand, counting down.
ATAAGACTACGTTAATTGCATTAATTTATTACTAATCTTCCAGAAAAACAAGCCTTCATCAAACAATTTTCCAAACAAACTCGCCCCCCTTAATAAAACCATAATAACCAAAGTGATAAATTTCAATCAGGCAAATCACATAATTAATGCATCCCCCGCAAGCAGAAACTCCAGAGCATAAATTAAAACAGCACATATGGTCAGCGAACAAAATTTCTCCAGCACAAACCATCTATCTCCCCCCCTAACCCCACCTCTTGCGTTAAGAAATCAAGTTTGAAACAGCTTGTTAACGCATTTATCCGTTTAGCTTCGGCCGCGCGAAAAGAGGAGCGCGCATACAGCAGGCTTCCTCGCGCGCAGGCGCTCCGCAAGAAGCAACTTTATACATACCTATATACACGTACAAGCATGCAGAAATCCGGGAACATATATAATAGACACTCGGCGGGGCTTTCGCTCGCGTATTTTCATGCAAATACGCGAGCGCGCTCGGGATAAATGCATTCCGGCTTAGCCGACGGTTTGTCCTTCTGTCGGGCCTGCCGTATAGAATATGTCTACGTCCGCATCTGCATATATGCGCGCTTCGCAGAGGATGCAGTCAGGGACCACCGAGAGGCGCTTACAGCCGCAGTGCCGCGAAAATTCCCCCGACGATGGAGTATATGGCTGGCTTGATGCGGCGCTTGGAGGGGATAATTTAGACGTACCGGCGGGCTGGGAAATTAAAGGTGTGCTGCGCGCGATTGCCGATGATGATTGCTGTTTGCGAGTTTGGGTCATGTTGGGTTTGGTGATTGGTTTGTTTTTTCTTGGGGGTGGAGGGAGGGAGTTTTTACGTTGGTGATAAGGTGGCGGTGCTTCTGGGAGATAAAGTTTTTTGTTTTGGTTGGGTGAGAGGGAGGTGGATAGGTGGCTATTGTTCGCGAAAATTGCCGGGGAATATGGCCGAAATGATGAGGGTCATAAATTGCGTTAATGTTTATACGCTTACTATAATACAACGTGTTTTGATCAGTGCAAATTGACCGGTAATTTTTACGGGAATTGCCTGCCATAAATATCTGATAAATGTTCTAAATAAACGAAACATCAACTATAGCAATGTAGTAAAACTTTGCCTCATAAGTATAATACGTAAATGTAATTTTCTATGAAATTTTGGAATTTTTTGGTTTTATTGCAAATTTGAATCGCATCCGGGATCTAGAGCATCCTTAATTGTATGTAGACACGAGTACATAAATATAGTAAATCAATTTTCAAACACAGTTTTACTTCGTTTTGCATTTGCTAACTTTACTACGTGTATAGCAGTGTTAGTTAACTCTTATCTGTATAAATCAACAAAGTTGTAGTACCTGACGAAATCATTGGTCGTACTATTAACGTCATTCAAAATAAATACCAAAGTTCACATGATGATAAATTTGTAAACCTGCAACTTTATTAAAAAAGAAAAATTCTAGGTACAAATAATGTATTTAATCCTTAAACCCAATCACGCTTTTAATAAAGAGAAAACAACTCACTCTCCAAATCCCCAAAGTCGTAAACTCCGAGAACAAATCCCAACATCTCTCGTCCAGCAGTAAGCAGTGCTTACAGAAACCGATAGAATCGGGAAATCCCAAAGGCAAGCAGAGCGCGTTAAATATTTAAAAGAAGCCAGCGCAGCGCAGCGCTAAGAAAAAGCTCGTTAACAGCGCGTCCGAACGCGTAGCCTGGTGCCATCAAAATTTATGACACAATCAATTCCCTCTTAGCCTGCCGCAGGAATGTTTGCACAATTTACCGCTAAAAGAGGGGCCCAAGCAACTGTGAAAGAAGCGGCCGCGCTCTCAGGCGCGCATAGCACAATGCTCGCTCGTAATTCTAATTATTTCCTTCGTTAGGCAGATATAGCAGTTGTTGGGAGCTCGCGTGCGTTCACCCGCGCGCGGTATATATACCTTCCCTCGCGCTTTCCTAGCAAAGCCGGTATCCCAAGATCCGCGGAGGTTCTTTGGTTACGTTATGCATGCTTTGTTCTGTTTTATTTTTTCTTTTCATTTTTTTTCTTTTTTTTTTGTTGAGAATTTGCACGTTATACTGTCGGCTCTTCCGGGATTCTTTTTGGTGGTGTAATGATGTTTCGATGTAATTATTTTAACTATGAGTAGGTTTTCATTTCATTCGTTAGAGGATAGTTTAAAACTTGGTATTAAAATGTGGATTAGAAGGAAATAATACAAATCAATTTAATTAATTATCCACCAGCAGAACCTCAGTTTGACTCGTTCAAAATACACATTTTTCATATCTCGTTGTAATATATTTATTCGCATGAGAAAAGAATAAATAAGCCTAATCTCTTCTATTCACCTACCTAGCTTCTAAAGCTTTTTCAAAGCTTACTCCATAAAAGCTAAAGAGTAAATAAACGTCAAAATTTACTCCTCATAAGTAATAAATTTTTCCAAGTACTACGTTAAAAAATCCACTCCTTACGACGAGTAAATTCCGACATAGATTTACTCCCTAACTCTCCGAGGGTACAAATCTCCGGCTTTATTCATACAGTCATCGCGGACTCTCAAAGAAGCATCGCCCACGTCTCCTTAACGGCATATGCGCGCGCGCGCGCATCTCCGTCATAAAATCCAGAGTACCCAACAACGTCAAGCTCGCGCGCGCAAAAGCACTTACCTGGGCGCTTAGCCCCTAGAATGGGCAGCGCGCACCCCCCATCACGATAATAGCCAAGATATCGCGCTACCACTTATTTTCCCTCCTTGCAACCCGGCGCTTTATATCCGCGTCCTCTTTACGAAGTTGCGCATTTGCATGCAAGAGTACATCCGCGGACTGACGCAATAACAAAGAAGGGGGTGGCGGTGCTCCAATTGCGGAATTTCTTGTTTTAGTCTTGGAGCGAGCTTAGCTTAGGGATTTGGCATGACTTTGAGAGAGTTTTCTGTGCGGTTTTCGGATGCAGCGGTTCTCTGGATTTTTGGCTCCGCTTTTTATTTATGCGGAATTTTTAATATACGGCTGTATGAGCTGAGCGTCGCTTCATGCGCTTTGCGTTCATTGTAGGCTCAGCTTGCGGGATATGATATTACAGATGGTGGATTGCGCGTTGCAAGAATTTTCATGATATGAAAAGAAGGGGTACTCAGCGTAGTATAATGTGGTTTCATTTTCATGTGATTCGCTTCACAATATTAATAATTAGTACAACTTGATTTTCTTTTGAGTTACAGTAGTTTTATATGTTTAATAATTTACACTTTTAGAAAAAAATTTATTCAAACGAGAAAACATTTATATCATACTTATTATAACGAGACATTCAATGATTCGTATGTGGCATGTTAATGTGTTGGTCAAGGTATTATAACATTAGTTGAAGGCACGTCGATAATCATAGCTCATGAGTTTAAAGTTAGTGAAGCTAAGTAAGTTTAGCCGCATAATCTAGCTCGTAAACTTCTAAAAGGATTTTAACGGTGATATGATCCCTTATGTATATATATAGTATCGTCCCTGGGCAGCTTATGTGGACCCGTTATTGAATTATTTCTATTTACTTAGGATAGTGTAGGGGAAGATTTTATACCAAGCTAAATTGTAATAAAATTTCAAATATTTTCACGTCTATCGATTTTATTAGAACTTTAATTAAATATGCAAATTACATGATAACTGATAAATTGATTTTGATTATTGTTTATTCACACATATTCATTGTAAAATATTTGCATATTGAATATTTTTTTATAATTCTACTTTTTCAATAAATCATTGTTTTTTATTGCGAAACTATTAACTGCTGAGCATTTTTTAGTGTTATTTGAATTAACAATCAATAGTATTCCGAGCGAACGCTAAACTTAAAAAAAACAGTCGCAACAAAACGACATTTATTGTCGATCGATTCGCTCCGAGCGATTAGTTTGATTTTTTCCACACCAAGCGATTAATAAAAATCAGTTACAACTTCGAACATAATGCGCCTCCACCAGTCCAACGCCTAAGATAAAACCAACAAAATTTGTCAACGACCAGGCCGTCACATAGATTAATTCGAACATCTACCCAGAAGGGGGGGGGCACATGCACGGCATCATTAGCACGGCTGAAATCGTAAAGTCGCGCATCATCGGAAAAAATCAAGCGTGAGCCGTGAGAAAAGCCGAGTGAGAAAAAAAAAGGTGAGCGCAACGAAAGAAGGGGGGACCGAAAGGTAGGTCCCCGGACGAAACGGAATTCGCGCGTAACCGTTCGGCTCTCCCTTGCCCGGATAGACGTAGGGGGAGAAAAAAAAGTAACAATGTTGAAGGTATTACGCTCCTAAAGAGCGAACTGACTTTTGTAGTGAGAGCTCAGGACTGTCATAGTATTCCATAAAATTAAGGCAAAACGGAAAATAAGGCTAAAAAAAGTATGATTTGGGGTGTAAAAGTATGGAGCGTGGATTTTTTTACGGAAACACTTCAGTTTTGAAGTGAAATTAAAGCGTGACACTTCGAAAGTATGAAATTCGAAAGCTGAAATAACTGTGTTATTTATGGAAAGATAATAATGTTTAGAAGATATACTATCACTTTCATAAGTGGTACACTTTCTGTATTATGAAAATAATTTAATACAACAATAATAACTTTTTTATTATTAAAAGTAATATTTAAGATTAAAATGAAAGTACAGCCTTTAATAAAATTCATTTTACTGGCTTGTATGTTCATATGAAAATATTTTTGCAATATGAAAAAAGCGCGGTTTAGCCCAAAATATAATTAACATTTAATTTTTAGCTACTTTTTCTAGCGTAATATTATAATAGTACATTTCGATACGGGTGTGGAAGGTGATTATTTGCCTCGTGAGACGTTTTTCGCCCGAGCGAAGTGAGGGTGAAAAGTCGAACGTGGCAAAAATCACCTTACGCACCAGTATCGAACCGTATTTTATGCCACGAGAGCCGAA
>UELX01002652.1:0-29251 GCA_900480035.1 Eupelmus urozonus | reverse complement strand
AATTAAAACATTCTTTCATTCCACTTCCTTTTTTTTTCTTTTTTTTTTTTCAGCTTCTTTTTTTCCCGCATGTAATCATGCGAACTTGTAAAGACACTTCGCACGTTTTGAAAATTTCGCGTCGTACTGCCAGCGGGCAGTAGAGAGTCTGTTTCGCGCGCGCGCCACTAGGTGGCGCATCCCTATCCTTGGCTATCACGCCGTAAGAAATGTTACCTTAAGAAAATATAGCCCCGACGCCCGGTCCGCACGGGTAGCCTTTGCTCACCCGAACATCTCCTCGTAGGTGGTTTTGGCCAATCACTACAGTTCGAAGTAAATAAACGACATCTTTTTGTAGATAATTGAATATTGTTCTATTTAATTATCCCCTCCTCTGGGTGGTGCAGCCTTTACTAAGCCGGGCGAGCTTCCTCTCGCCCAGACTCGCTCCAAGCGTCGACGTAGAGGGGCTAGTGCTGTGTCCTCCTTCTACGCAACGCAGAAGTCTGTAACGTGAGAGTTGCTGGGGAGACAACTCTTCAGGTTATTGACAAACTCTACTCAAATAAAACACTCAAATTTACATGAAAAATATATTGGCGAATTTAATGATCACTTAAATAAAATACACTTCGCCTGATTAATCGTCGCCTAATCGTTTTCTCGTTTGTACACAACAAACGAGTGGCGATTGCATCAAGGCCTGCCAGGCAACAATCAGAAATGCGCTGAACACGGTCAGCGCCAAACATCACCTAGTTGCCTGATCACATTGCATAACAAATTTTCGCAATGGTTGTCTCCTTTTTTATATCTGTTCTACTAGTGCAGTAATCGTACATCATGTCTAAATAACCATTTATTGTTTTGCTATTCCAATTCAACATAATAGCATGAATTTCGACCCATGACATATCTACAACTATTGCCTTAGCAAATGTCCACTTACTGATTGTCCGTCGTACAAACTCCTTGTACTGGAGTAAAAAATTACCAATTGAAGCCAATCCATGTTCCGATGTTATCTTGTGGCATAATTTTATGGCCTCAATATCATGCCTACCTAAGATAGAATAATAATAAATATGTTTTGTATTTAACGTTTTTGGTACTCGACATATTGTACCTGTAGCGAACATATGTACAATAAAATTTTTTTGTCTTTTCATAGTCAAGAGATCTTCCACATGATTGCTGTCAAAGGAAGGCTTGCCATTCTTAAAAATGGATCTTTAAGATAACTTTCTTGAACATACAATTTCATCAAATCTGACAAGTCGTTAGATGTCAAACTTAACAATCTCGTCGTTGATTTTCTCCTTTTGCAACTAGGAGAACACTTAAGGAAACAAGATTTTGATTATGTCCATCAGTTGCCATTTCCGGGCAAATAGTTTGTTCGAATTCATTTAATAGTACATTATGCAACATAGGGCAAAAGTAGCAGATTTTTCCCGCGGGTGAGTTTACTGCCTGAACAAGATTATTTTTCACGAGGGTGCGTTTACTGCCCGAGCGAAGCGAGTAATCAGCCGAGGGAAAAATATTCTTGTAAGGGCAGTATAATCACCCAAGGGAAAGATCTACTTTTGCCCCGTGTTGCATATAATTATTTTATTCCACTCTCAACCGAAAGACCACTTTTGGATCTTGGAAATGCGGGGTCGAAACAATTTCGCTTCAGAAAAAAAGAAGATAAAAAGATCAAAGAGAAAAAATTGAAAAAAAAGTACTTTTGCCCCGCTAACCAATTTTCGGGTAAAATATGCTACTTTCGCTCCGTATTTCAGGGTAGTGTGGGTGGGGTGTGGAATAAAAATTCAAGTTTGTAATATATGCTAGGAATACTTTTGACAATTTATTTGTTAGAATTCGCTACAACTTAAGCTACTTTGTACAAAACATTCGGTAGATCGCGCGCACCTAAACTCTCTAGCAAGAATTGCATTTTATAAGCTTCGAAACTCTTCGTGGCCATAATCATCATGCGGATTTAATATGTATCTAAACAAAATGACGAGCCGCCCATTAAACTCATTACTCGCGCGCACTCCTGCAGAGCTCGGTACGGCTACGTCGATGCACCAAAACTCCGAAAGACAATGAAATCTTGCCACCGCCAACACGACGAGTCGAGCCCAACGCGCACATCCCCGCACATAATAGAGATCATAGCTCTCTCTCCGCTAGTTTGCTAAAAGAAGGCTATATAGTTGCTCGCGCTGCATCAGCGAGCCCATAAGCGGGGGGCTAATTTCACACGGGGGGCATAGACGGCCGAGGCGACAAACAATGCTCCGTTCTCTCTGCTCTCTCGCTTGTAAAATCGATCTCTGAGCGCACACGTCGAACCTGACGCGAACCTTCCACAGGATTATATTGCCAGTACCTACGTATATATACGTGTACTTATACCTATAGCGCGCGGGCTCTCGCACAATGCCCGTTTCCGTGAAAATTTTCCTGGAGGCTAGCATTTACGAGACTCTCTCCTGGGAGCTCGAGAAGGAGAGAGACAGAGAGAGAGAGAGTGGAAAAACACGGATTTAGCCAGGCAGCAGCAGCAGCAGCAGCCCACTTTGCATTTTCGAGGAGGTGGCCCACGCCGCACCTGGCGCTCTCGCTCGCTACTTTTATGCCTTCCTCTCTCTCTGTATCTCTCTGTCTCTCTGGCTTTCCCGCAGTCTCCATTGGCCGCTTTTCCTTTGCCGCTTTACTGCGCTCTCTCTCTCTCTCTCTCTCTCTCTCTCTCTCGCTCTCTTCCGATGTAGGGGGCCTCTTTGTTCGAGCCGTAACGACGGTTGACAGTCGGAATCGAAGGTTTCAGGACGTATACGTCTATGGCGGCTCCAAGTGTTTGTCCCAGCTTGAAACGGGAGCCTGGCTCAAAGCGCTAGCCTAGCTGCTTTTTTCTTATTTAGGTGTTTAGCTGCGGAAGGGACAAATGAACTGTCCTATTGCGCCGGATTTTCCTTCCCCCCCATAGCATAACTCGCTGCACTCTGCGTCTCTCGCTGTGTTGTGTCTATAGGTGCAGTGCAATGTACGCCCTTTAAAGTTTTGCTTCTCGCATAACTATTTTTTAAATATCTGCCCGACTCTTACCTTTATATTTTCTATCAGAGATTTAAGCTTTTTCATCTATCTGTTATTATAAACGTTTATGAACCCAATTTAACTAAAGTTATACATTGTAACGGAGGCTTATTAATACACGATCGCTGTAAAACCATTTAAAATTTATGGAGAGAATTTTCGAGAATCATAGAAATGTCGTATTAAAAATCGTAGAAAAAAACGTTTGTAATAATCCCTTTCAAGGAATTATTCAGACGGACAACCCTCAAAATTTCCTAGAGCCTCACAAATCAAGGATTTAAGAAAATTTTCAGCCGCAATCCCCCATAAAATTTAGATTGACGACTCGATTGCAGCGCAGGCAGTTGGCAAGCTCATATAAACGCAGACCCAAGGCCTCGCAATGAAATTTACAATGAAAAAGGCAAAAAAAAAGACGAGACGCTCCTATGGGTCCTCGGTCCTCCGACTTTCTCCGCTTCGGTCGGCAAAAAATTCCAGAGTTGTGTACAAGTTCACGGGGCACTCGTACAAGAGCTTTACACGTCCTTCTGCGGGCAGAGCCTGATTTACGAGCCTATATTATATACTTATACCAGCACGCACGGGCTTTGCGTTCTATACAGCACTCTTACTGTAGACGTATATATATTTGTTCTAGTCCGTCCGACCGCCTGTCCGCTTTTCCCGCATCTCCCCCACTTTTTTTCGCCGAATTTTTCACTCGGATGGAGAAGTTTGACGGTCTGTCTGATGCCCGTCTGCAGCGGCTCGTCTCTCTTTCTCTCTCTTCGTTAGAGAGAAATACAATTGTTCTATTTGCTCAGAGAGCTGAAATGCGTTCCACAATGTATACGCTTTTTTAATAAAGCCTCGCTCTCATATGTTTCAAAGCTTCGAATTTTATCCTTGATTGCGCCCGATCCAATTAGAATTCGTTTTCAGCATTAACGAAGCTTATTCCTGAAAAGATGAGCGCTTTTTCTTGAAGAAGAATGTTTTATTTTCGATTGAATAGACTAAATTCGTTGCGTTTAAAGTTCAATATTTTGCACAAAGATTTTTTCGCAAAAGCAAAAGATGATATTTTTTGCTAAAGCTAATGGATTTTGTTTTCGATATTAGTATGCGGTAAAATCTGCAATTTATTGGTTAACGACTAAAAAAGTTAATCAGTAATTTTCATAATTAGATTTTCCAAAATTATTAGTATGTATATAGAGTTATATGTATTTTCATTATTCCATATTTTATATATGCCTATATAAAATATATATGCATTATATATTTTATAATTAAGCCCTCAAATCTGAAAGTATAACTTTTTTGTATAATAAGAATTATTATCAAAAACTCTGAGATTTCAGTGGACGCAGTAAAAATCTATTGTCCTATACAGTAGTATAGACATTGTTATAATAAGAGAAGGCGTTAAGCATTAATAATTAATTTATTAATTATAAAATTTTTAAAAGTGTTAAATATAAAATTATAATCACAACACCGAGAAACGCAATTTTCCCGGCTCGAGGGTTATCATGATGTACGAGGACCGGTGAAGCCGAATCACCTGAGGCTAAAAATTGTTCCGACCGTGTGATGTAATAGTAAACTTCGATACATTAGTACGAAAAATTAATTTTTTCGGGTTTATATTAGAACGGTAAATTCAATTTTCCGAAACAGGCAAAAAAATTAAAAAAACATTGAAAATTTCTTATAAGGTTTTTGTGTTATATAGTTATAACTGTTTAATTTCGAATTATAGATATTTTTGTTAGTCATAAAAAATGACACCCCTTTTATAAATCATTCTTTCCATTTAAATGTAAGTGCAAATTTGCAACATATTTTGCATAAAATTCCTTTTTTTAAATAGTTGAAAAAAAATTAGTAGATTATAAAACTTGAACTTGTAAATCATTGCTACTTCAATGTGTATATTGAAACTTAAAAATTCAATTTATATTTCAGTTTATTTCGTACTTATATGATATAAAAATTCAATATTTAAAAGTGCAGTTTATATTTTTGTCCCACCCTCCCTATGTGCGTAGTGTCTGGCAGACATATGTTGCCGCATGTTGTCGCGTAATGACTAAAGATTTTTAATGAAAATGTTTGGCTTTTCGTGACACGTCATCAAAAAGTACATACGAGCTGCAGTTATTGGGGTAAACGTCACCTGCTACTGAATATGCAATTGTATAAGTACAGAAAACGAAAACATTGCACTCAAAGGATAAAATAGCTACCTACAATAAAATGAAAAATTTTAAAAATATTTAAACATTATTTATCCGATTTCTCTTAACATAATTCGTTTAAAGTTACAATTGTAGATCATGGGAGGCAATATATATGCAGAAAAAAATTCAATGCTTTACGGGCGCTTTTCGTAAATAAGGGCGTATTCCGTATAAACGGTTTTATAAAAATTGGTGATTACGGAACGTTCCAAAAGTCATTGATTGGCTATTCCGAGGCATGAAAAAAAACGTTTCTTCTTTTCTATTTTTTTCTTATTAAACGATTGCGAATCTCACTCTGAGACTCCAATACGGAAAGACATCCTAAAATTTACTTTGTAATCTATCTACTGTAACAGTTATTAAACCACGGGACTTTCGGAAAGTTCCGAACTGAATTAAAAATTTGAAAATTTCGGAATGGATGTTCGAGCGCCTTATATCCAGACTCCAGAGCGACTGGTAAAGAAATTACTAAATTAGTTTCTGAAAGGAACAGATGGCGCTAGTTGTTACACGGCTGTTCAAGATCTTTGATTTAAGGGAGAAAAAGAAAATGAAAAACATAGAGTACTTTTTATTACAATTTAGAAATTTTACGATAAAGTTTGTCATATGTTTTTTCTTTATTTATCATATTAAAGATTTGCATAAAAATGTCTTCTATAGTAGTAAATTATTTGTTTCATTAATTGTATGTACACTTTGATATGGGCGTGGAAGTTGAGATCGAGATCAAGCGGAATCAAACCATATTATATTATCTTTTATAGAAAAATTATACTAAAACTCATAATTCATAACTGAAGATTCAAATTCTGATAAATATATGCATGTAATTTCATTTAATAATCTGATATAATACATTTTATAATTTATGAATTTATTTCTGTTGTAACAGTCGTTTAGCAGAAAATATTAAACAAAGTGAATAACAATGCTAAATAAAACACCAAACACGGTAAATTTTGAGGAATGTATAAGTTAATAAAATTATTGCATTACATCACTTTTATTCATTGGTAAATAGTATTGACACAAATACAAATACAAGATATTTGAAACATTCAGTTTGAATAAATAGATAATTTCCCTTGACATAATTTTGTATAATAATCTAAAATAGCTTAGGTCCATGTAACTTTCATTTATATAGTATCGAAGATTTTAAATTAAAAAATTACCATTAAATGAATAAACATTAAATTAAATTATAATTTACTATAAATGGCAAAATATCTCTGGTTAGTAAAATAAAAGAAGAAAAAAAATTAAAGAAGTCACGAAAAAACTGTACAGTCGATACTATTAAAATATAAAAATTAATTTTTTTATTTACAATTTTATTGCATTTTATATTAATTTAGTATTTATAATTAAATATTTAATATGTATTAAATTATCGAAAGGATTTACCAGTATCTTATTTTGAAATAAAAATCTTCAATGAACCGTGTAGCGTAGATGGGTAATACTGTACTATATTTTTCTTGAATATAAAAAATTTATTTTTTCTATTTTTATTAGTATTGAATTGCAACTATTAGATTTGCAAAATATTTTTAAGTACATGTTGAAAGATTATAAACTTTAATGCATTCAAATTCCGCGCGCTTACTTACTTTTGGCTCAACTGCTTTTGAGTGCAGTTGGTAAACTTGCGGCCCATCTGATTTGTAACATATCGGCTCTGCTGCTGTGTGTTCCTTGACGGCCCCTAGCGTGTTCGTGTACCGGACTACGTACTCTAGTCTTCTGGTTCCGATCGCAGAAAGCAAGAGAAAATCATGGCTGGTCGCCGAGCAGTCAAGGCTATAAACTGGGCCGCCCTGATTGAGCGAGTCCCTGAAGCAGAGAAAAATGCTTTGGCTGCGTTTAAGGCGAAATCCGACCTGTTTTTAAGAAGGTTCGTTCAATTCGCGAATTTATTTGGGACGTTGATTTTCAGTTATGTAATGTAGCTAACCTTCAAGAACACGATGTTCTCAACGTATTTTTATTTAAATAATGTTGAATAACACTAGTCTCTTTAGTACTTGACGATTTTTCTTTGTTTTGTTTTCATTATATAGCTGATGCTAATTTTTCGGCCGTCAAACAGACAAATGTATATATGTGTGTTAATTGTTACAGGATGCAGGAGAATCCTGAATCACAGCCAAAAATTGATTGGGCTTTTTACAAAAACAGAATTGCAGTGCCAGGCTTAGTCGATAAGTTCCAAAAAGAATATGAATCCTTGAAAATTGATTATCCTCAGGATAAATACACTTCTCAAATTGATGCACAAGAAACAGAAGTTGTAAGTATCTTGTTATTAAAGACCAGTCCATTACTTACAGGTAAAATTATTTTAATTTAGTTTTAAATAATCAATTAATTTTTCTCTTTCAAAATAGAATGCTGCCATTCAAAAGTTTATTGAAGAATCAAATCAACGTATTCAACAAAACTTGGAAGAAGTAAAGAAAATGGAAGCTTTAATAAAATACAATGACATGACCATGGAAGACTTTGCTGAAGCACATCCTGATCAAGCATTGGATATGATTAATCGGCCAACTATTTTCCCTCACACCGAAGAATTCCAACCTAATGGTGAAGATTCTGCTAAACCTGCGCATTAAATGTCGACCATTTAATTTGTTATATTATTGTAGTTAACAGATGCTCAGCTACAACAGTGATTAATTAATTGTGTAAACTTAAAAAGTTGAGTAAAACCAATATCTTGTATAAATCGAAATTCTGAAGCAAGACGGATTTTTAAGAATAAATCTGTTATATCCAAAATTTAATCAAAAGTTAACTGGAGTTATTATTATTCTCTTTATTTTTTGAAGTATTTTGATTTTATTGCAAAATATATTTTCACTTTTAAAGAAATAATTATAAATAATTATGAATTAGAAAATTGTAAAATAATTATCAGCAAAAGTTGAAAAAAATATTTTTTTAAATTAGTTAAGTAGACAGTGCATTGATGTTTTCCCTCTGCTTTTTAATAGTAGGTGTTGGCGAGAATAGTAATAAAATCGATCGGAGACGCGCGCACTTCATGGTGTTATGTGGTGCGCGGCAACTCGCTGCTACTTTCATTTCATACACCGTTTGTGCATATATGTATACCTCCCACGCACACACTCATACCGCCCAAGCCCAAGACATTCTATATCTATATCGAAGCGCGCCCAGTGCTGGATAGAAAGCTGTAAGACCCTGAGCTTTCCTATGAGAACTATTTTGATTTTAAAATTCAAATTTACTTAATACAAGTTATTTTGCATTGGTTATTATTAAAAATATAATAATTTATTTAACTATTAATTTATTTAAGTATTTAATATCTTTTACTATTTCACAAAAAACCTGCTATTTTTAAAAATCAAAAGTCTTAGTTTGATCAAAAAAGTTTTAGTCAAAATTTAAATATACAAAAAAAATCGATTTTTTATCATTCAAAAAAAGAGATAAAAATGAATGGAAAAAATTGAAAAAAAATTGCCGGAGCCAATAGAGATAGACAGAAGGAAGGGCACCCCGGCCCTTACTACAGCCCTAACCCTAAGCGTGTAAGTATACAGAGCGCTGGCGGGCAGTCTTGTACACTTGGTAGAATAGGTATGCGGCACGGGTATACTATATACGGGGGCAGGCGTGCGCGCACACACATACACATTCGCACAGTCCCTCGGCGAATGGCGGCTGTCAACTGGTGGACGAAGACGGTGGTGCCCGTGTCTGAAATACAGCGCGCGCGCGTGCAGCTGGACCGCTGCGCCTGACGAACATCAGCGAGGAAAGCGAGCACCGAGTCGTCTCCTTGAACCCGGTGCGTCACCGCGCTAGCCTATAGAGCGCACCGCTACTCTCGCATCGTCAGAGACGCGCACACGACAGGTGCACTGCGGATAGCGGAAAAGACGGGCGCGTGCAGAGAGCAGCGAGAGCCTCCCTTTCGCCACCGCCTGCACTCGGAGCGAGTGAGTGAGAGAGAGAGAGAGACAGATAGAAGGAGAGCGGGGATAGGATAGATCCCGGCTGCTGCTCTGCTACTGCTCTGCTCTGCTCTCTGTTTTATGAATTTCTAATTTTCTTGGCTGTATATACGCAAAGGCAGCTCTTATGACATCCGGCAAGGAGAATACTATGGGGTGAGTCTGCGGCTATGATTTTTTATCTGATATATAGGAGGCTTTTCTAGGTGCAGTCGGAGTGCCGAACGAGATGGCACTAGATTTTATTTCTATAGAGCTGCTTCTTTTTTTTTTCTGCTCTGAATCGCGCCAGAGAGAAGCGAGCAACCGACCGCTTTATGGGAGTAAATTGTTTAAATTGCACGCTGTGGGATGTTTCGCGAACTTCTCCTATACTTCGCGATTGCTCTTAATTGATAAATGTACTTTAATCGACTTAGATTGCACGCCTTTGGACTTTTTAGATTATAATTTATTCTTCCTTCTCTATGAATTTTTACTTTTTTCTCCAGCTAGGCTTGTTTAATAACAACATTTTTATTAGTTTTAATTGATCATTAAACTAAAAATAATTTTAGTGGCGAAATAAACTTTGTTATTCAGTGTTTTTCAATGGTAAAAATTACTACTAGATTTATATTAATTTATGCAATCATCTTTTTAAATTTAAATTTAATGAATTTCACCTAATAAAAATAATTTTCCTTCTCATCTGTTTTCTTTAGAATCGATGTTTGAACAATTTCTTTTATTTTCGCTCTATTAGTTCATTGACAACCTATATAGTTGTTATATTTTTAGTGATGTTTATTATTTTAAGCCCCTTTCTTATTATAGGTCTACTCTCAAATTTTATACGCATTCCTTTCAACTATTATAAAACTTTTTTGCTTAATGCTCAACAGAGATATCAGATTTATGTCAATTTAAAATACATTCAATCAATTTCTTCTCTTTACCAAACTTTATTCATTTATTTTATAAGATACCTTACTTTTGTTAACTGTATATTAACTATATGTTTTTATTATATCCAATTAAAAATAATAAATATTTAATTACAATTATATAGGGAGCAGCCAATTTTTACGTGCAAGGCGCACGTTTTTCATATCGATCCAAAAACTAAACGATCATGGGTCTCTGCATCAACAGCAGCAGTATCTGTATCATTCTTTTATGATTCCACACGTAGTCTCTACAGAATAATATCTGTAGAAGGCAGCAAGGTGATTGTTTTTTTTATTTAGATAACTGAAAAATTATATAGTCTTTGGAAATTTATTAATTCAAATATGTTAATTTTCAGGCTGTCATAAACAGTACTATTACCCCCCTTATGACATTTACTAAGACCTCGCAAAAGTTTGGTCAATGGTCTGATGTTAGAGCAAATACAGTCTACGGCTTGGGGTTTTCATCAGAAAGTGAATTAGGAAAGGTTTGTTAATTAAATCTTATTTTCATAATATTACTTTTAATTGTGCAATAATATCATTAATAAAAGAGTTTCAACTATATTTTTTATTGTTCTATAGTTCATTGAAAAATTCAATGAAGTTAAGGAAGCAACCAAACTGGCTAGTGCTAAGGCACAGACAAATAGTTCTTCTGTTACTCCGGCTACAAGTGCTAATGTCAGCCCAATCACATCTCGATCTTGTATGCCTTCGTCGGAGCAGGACCTCATCGATCCACCAAACTCATCTATGATAAATTCTAACATTTCGGCATCCAACAATCCAAATCCAAATGCCAATGTAATCTCAGCTCAAAACAGCATTTCTTCGGTAAGCGGTAGTCCTTTACCAGGCACTTGCCTGAAAGAGGATGATGTGTATAAAAGTGTGGTTCACTCAAGATCACAAAGTATTTCTCAGCAGAGCACTACAGACAGTCCTCAACATCAAATGAAATGCGGGCAACTCAACTCCAATGCTGGTGGACAGTCCGCAGAGATGCAGCTCAAGTATGAAAATGATAGGCTTAAATTGGCGCTTGCACAGAGCTCAGCTAACGCAAAAAAATGGGAGGTGAGGTTTTTTGAATTCTTACTTCTTTTTGCTTTTTACTTTGTTTTATCAAATTTCAGTTTATTTAGGTTTCCATGATTTCTTATCTATGCTAACAGTGAATATACCACTGTATGGTATTTTATTTTATTTTTTCTGTACATTACTGAAAATATCAATTTATTTCTATAATTGCTTAATCATTGGATTTTGTTTTATATTTTTTGTAGATTGAATTGACAACGCTGAAAACAAATAATGCCAGATTGACAAGTGCACTTCAGGAGTCTACAGCTAACGTAGATGAATGGAAGAGACAACTTCAACTCTATAAAGAAGAAAATGCTCGAGTAAAGGCTAAATATGCTGACTTGGAAGCAGGTAAAATAGCAGAAGGTAATTGCGAAGCCTTAAGGTTAAGGGTGGAAGCTCTGGAAAATGAATTAAGAACTAGGAACGAAGAAATCAAAGCGCTTACAATGGCATCCAAAAATAAAGATTATGGGGTATGAATAACAACAAATATTTCTTTTTCACCACGCATTTCATATTTATAACAAATATTCTTTCACAATTTCAGGCCCTCCAAAAAGAAAATGCAGATTTACGAGAAATGTTGAATGTTGTTCATGAACAATTAGAGATTTCAATGAGTACTAATAAAGTACAGAAACAAAATTTAGAAACGTTAAATGCTCGACTGGCAGGATATATCCAAGATTTAGTCACAGTGCATCGAGAAATAACAAACACTTTGCAAACTTAAGACAGCCTTAGGTAACTTTCTACAACACTTACCACTTAGATATAATGCACAAGTCGATAACGCGATATTCATGCGTGTGAGACAAATTATGTTTAAAAGATACCTATTGTTGTTAATTATGGATGTATCTAATCTGAATTATAAATGTAGTACAATTTTTAAAAGAAATTTGTTTTTTATGACAAACAAGTACATACTTTTATGTATGCAAACTAAAACATTTTTAAACAATATCAACTGGCACACGTTATTGTTTTATGCAATTGTCTTCCAGTTATAAGTAAATTTAAGTAGTTTTTAAATAGAAAACGTATTTTGCAAAATTTATGTTTGTAAAGAACAGTTGTTCTGAAATTTAAACATATCATGCACGTTGATTTTAGTTGTAGAAACATCAATAGGTATTTTTTATTAAATATTTATGAATCTTTTTTCCAAAGTGCAATAATTGCAAAAATCTAAAAATAAGCATTAATTGTAATTATAAGAATATTATAATTATATATAGGTATTCAGTTTTTTCATGGTTTTTATTTATACTACTTTTATTGAATTTTGATAACTTTTTTTACGCTATTTTTAGTGCAGGTATATATTAACATTGTTATATTAACAATTAACATCATTTGTCTCTCACGAAGCTTAAAAGAAAATAAAATAATCGACAAGCAGAAGTCGACTCAAGCGTAAAATTGAATGGGCGCTAGAAATAATTTATGTCGACACAAGAGCCAAAATTTTCAGATTACTTGTTTTTGAAAATATTAGTAATTACACGTTATCAGACTAAAAGTTCAATGTGAAAGGTTATAGTTCGTCATTTCTATTTTGCATTGCACTCTGTAACACGTTAATAGAGCTAAAAGAACAATAACACGAAGACTCATGCGCATCTAGATAGAGTTTATTGAGACTGCTAGGTGCTATAAGAGATCGACGAATTATGAAATTTAAAATCGTGAACGCAAAGCAAAGATCTTATTATAATGCCATATATAGATATTTAAATTACCACTTGGTTGCATCCTTTTCTTTGTGTAGTAGTACAAAATTAAAAGTAGAATGCAACGGAGTTATTAATGTTGCTTAGACTGAGCTATTAACGAAAATTACGTTAATTGTTGTAAAAGTATTCAATGATATCGATTGTTTATCGATAGTGGGTTTTAAAAATGAAGTGTTAAAGTCTTAGAAATCTTTTAAATTGTTTCTCCATATTAATTATGAAGACGATGCAACTAATGAAAAAAAAGAAGTTTTATGCAATATATAAAGTTTTATATATTGCATTTGTCGCTTTTAAATTATATTATAATTTTACTTTGTAAACGTAAGATTGTGCTGTAATTTTTCGTTTTGAGTACGTACACATTCAAGGAAATCTTGTTTTTCTATAATAAGAACGTCTAAACGTATCCAGGATATATTGCTTTTTATGCATATTAAAAATAAATGTCCAAGTGTACAATAATGAAACGTATAAAGTAAGTTTTATAATTAATAGATAATTGATAAGTATGATGGATTAGTACAAGTTTAAACAAAATGATGCTATTTCTGCGTCAACACGCGGACCAAGAGATTAATTAAGAAAAAAATGGCAAATGTGGGCGATAGCTACCATGACGCTTTTCTTATAGCCGCTCGTTGAGTTCTTGCTTAATTTTTGCCTGGACGCGACCAAATTCTTACATAATTGAGAACGCGTTACATAAAAAAATAAATGCTTTAAAAATAGACCCGATGACAATAAATTTTGTTCCGCTGAAAACAAAACTTTTTATTAGTTTATGCTACAAGCATCGATTTTCCTACTCTCTCTTTTTACATCATGCCAAATTTCTACCATATATTCTAATTAAACGAGAAGGTTTTTTAAACGAAGTTGTACAGTTCCTTTATGCTACGGCGTCCGCTTCGCGCTTAGAAGGTGCGTCACGCGTCCATTTGAGAATGAACTCAAATATATAAATGCTCACCAAGCTCAAATCGAATTTATTAAGACTTTTTTCGTAACAATGAAAATATTTCATCGTACTAAACACTTATAGTGGTAGATTTATTTTACATTAATAAAGTTATATAAGGTAGAAAATGCCAAAACAAAATGAATCTCAAAATTTACGAACCATTTTAAATTCATAAGAAAAGACAAAAAAAATAATACAAAGATCAAAATAGAAATAAATCAATAAAAGTTTCACTTTTAAAAATCAATAGTTTTCATAATTTATTTTAAAACTTCATATTTTAACAGAATAATAGAATAATCATGTAAAAAGTTTTATAAAATTAATTTCATTAATTATAAAATTTTGATTAAAAAATATTTCTTTTATTTAAATTATTTTTTCTTTTTTTATCTTAAAGTATTTATTAAAATGAATAAAAAGGCTACGAAACTTTGACGCCATTATGCATGGTGGTATTGAAGTACGTCATGACAACCCTTTACAATCAATAAATTGTTTGTGTTCGTAATTATAACAAAACATAACATAAAAAATTTAGAACATTATCTATGATTAAATTATTTCTAAACTAAAAATAATTCGTAAAATCAATAAATTATTAATGTTAACATAAGATTTTTTATAAATAACGTTTTTGATGAACTTGTGTTATATTTGATCGAAACTTATTGCATTTTATACTAGCAATGCTGTAAGTTTTTATATCTTTTTATCAAGATAAAGAAAAAACTAAACAATTTAACGACGTGCACCGAAATTATAGGCGTTCGTTCAGCTTCGTAGACTTAGCGAGCAGTCTTAATACGTTTTTTTGTTCATTCAAATGTGAGCGCAGTTAATAAATTAACAAAAATATATCATGTATGTAGTACGATGTTTATGAAATTTTTAACACATAACTGAAATTATTTATTAAATAACGTGATCAACATTAAAAGTTATATTATTCACTTTTATTTTTAAACATTTGTTTTCAGTTATTGCATATATAAATTAAGCGCTATAGTGTTACTAAAATTCTTATTACTTTTAAATTTATGTTCAAATAAACAATCAAAAAAGTAGTATGTCTACTAAATCTTAAATAAATATAGGGAAATATATCATTTATTGAAAGTATTATGACGAAATAATAATTGAGTTGTGTTATAAAAACATGAAGCAAGAATTTGTTTTAGAAATCTATAAATTCTGTATTTTATTTACATTTTTTTATAGCAAACAATAGTTAGTAGTAAATAAATAAAAAATTTTAATCTATATTCATTTAAACTTTTTTATTCTTAATTTTATTATGGAATTATAAAAAAATTTAATTAAATTAGTTAAGTTTGTTGTTCAACTTAATATTTTTTTGAATCTCGGTGTATCTCGGTCTCTTTTAGTATCAAGTAAAAAATATATATATAGATACTAAGTTCAAAGAATCTCATTTGTAATCTACGAATACAAAGTTTGCTATATGATATTCTACGTTTTGACTATTAGTAGTTGTTTTTTACTTTTAATATTTACGTATAATAAAATTATATTGAAAATATGTAAATAGTTTTATGCATTGTTTATAAATGTTTTTTTCTAACACGGAGTAGAGCAAATATGAAATCGTTGGGTCAGCCATGTTTTACGTAAATTGATTCACAATTATGAATTACATATACTTAGGTATCCATGAACAAATAATCAATAAACAAATAATGAATTAGAAAAATTTGTATATTTATCTGTAAATTACTCTGAATTACAAAATTGATTTGGCACTTTGTTCTAGAACGCAATTAATTTCGCATTCGATTGTTTGCTATAATGAGGAGTACAGTTATTTCGTGATGTTTGATAATGCTTATACTCTGAAATGAGAATTTAGATCGTGTTTTTGAAAATTTAACAAACTCAATGATGTATCTCTGGATCGATTGCTGCGTAAATAATGCGTAACACATAGATGTAAACGGCACTGCATGTTAAATCCACGAAGCTCGTCGGCGTCTTTCTATAGCATTAAGAGAGCAATAGTTCCTCTATCATACTACGATAAACTTCGATACTCGTTGTAATTGATTTTATTTGTGAACAATTGACCTTGGACGATATTGCCAAATAATTTAATTGTGCATTTAGATTTTAACGTTGTACTAATAAAAATTTTTGTAATTAATTCCTAACGACGTTAATGAAAATATTTAAGAATGAATGTGTACGTGTCAAAGCTATGCTTTGTTAAAAAAAATGTAACAATGTCTTTTGTTTGTAACTGTAGCACAGTCTGATCTATGCGATAAATCATTCTCGCACATGAGCGACTGCAAAGCTATTATACGTATCTATTTATAACTTGCTCGATAAACAAATTAGTTTTAAGCGAATCAAAGAAATTTTTGTGCCCTTTGCTTTCGGTTTTTTTTTTAATGCGATGTAACGGCTTGTGACCGTTCAACAGGCAACATCAGAAAGTACGAGAAAATTTAAGGCCACGATTATGTGGATTTTTCGTTACGCAAAAGCAGAAAGGCGCAAAAAAAATCTCACGGTAAATACGAGCATTTGATAAGTACTGTGTGTGAAGCATAGCACAAGTATTTATTTTCTTTTGTATACACCAGTTAGTTTATATACTTTATTAATAAAATCGTGTGTGAACAAAACGTAGAGTTTTTAGACGATGAATGTGTACGCGCTGTTGAAAGTGAAGCGTTTTCTACGAGGCATAGGCATGTCTTTTTCCGGATAACGGACCGTTTTAGTTCTTGAAAAATGTGCACAAGTACGACTAACGCCCGCACACGAATACATGTACTCATAGCTATGTTCTCCGAAGTAATTGGGCATCACTCTTGGCCTCGAGAGATCCAACAATTTGCACACCTGAACGACATTGTATCTTTTTAAAGGCGCGTGCGAGATCCTCTATTCTCTATCTCTTTATACTCAAGTTTTTTCGAGAAAAATTTGGCTAAAATCCCACACTCTACGGCAAGTGCAGGGTACCTTTTGGCATGGTTTTCAATTTTTATGAACACGCAATAGTTAGTCATTTTTTTTAGTGCGACTTTGCTAAAGAAATGTATAATGTGAGAAGATCCTAGAAGTTCTATTGAAATATAAAATGAGATAAGATAAATGTTCGAATCGATTTGAATGCAAATTAAATAGTTAAGGAGATGTGAAAGCAAACAGTGTTAACATTACCGACTTTATAGAATTTTTATGAAACTAATAAGTTTTGGCTTTAGCAATTTTGTACAACTTTGTACCGTTTCTACGTATAGGTTAAGAGGCTACGCAGTGTATATTAAATTGTGCTTTAAGCATTTCTAATATGCTCTGTTTTACCATCTTTTTCGCTTTAAATTTTACGTAAAAGATAATCAAATAGTAAATTTTAAAAATTATGATACAGTTCTTTTAGATACATGACATTTTTTAAATAAATAACTATAGGCTTTATCGGTAAAAAAAATTATTGCTTTCGCAACTCCTTAAACCTTAAATTAAATACGCAAGTGTGCGAGGCAATCGTGATTATATTACAAAGGATGCACAAAGATGTGCATGGCAATAAATGAAGAAACGTATTTGTGTATGGCAATAACGGGATCGTATATTGCTACATTACTGATCGAGGTTTACTAAGTAATTGACCGACGATTAAAAGATTTGATGATGGAAAAGTGTTTTTAAGCGATCGCGCAGCAGCTACCACTGCGTTGTTGATGGCAAATGTGTATTAATTGTTTACGAGCATTGGAATAAAGTAAACATGTTGAATTTACTTTAGAGAAAGAATGTCCTAAGAAAAAATGAGATAGTTATTCCTATTTCAATCGAAGAAGTAAAAAAAAAGGAGGACGGAAAATGCGATAGATTAAAAAAATAATGAAACAATAATGACGTAAAGCGTTTATACATATATAAAAAAAACGATAGCCATGCGACTACATGACAAGTTGGTATTCTCTTGGAGATTCGATTAGAAAAATTATAACGTGTAAAGTTGTGAAAAAAGTAATACAACAAGTTATCAGACGCATTTACATATTTACTAGTCAGTGCAGTCCTTAAGGACGTAAGTTGATTGTCATTATCATCATTACTGTTATAATTAATAATCATCGATCATCGTTAATTATATTAAAATACACAGCACGTGCGAGCGAACAATATTTTCAACTTGGAAAAAGTTTTGATCATAAAAAAATCTTACCATCATTATTTGAGGAAAACAGATATATATGTGTGTGTATATATGTATATGCATATGCAAATGTACATTTACATATATACATACAAACACATACACACAGACACAAATACACGCATACACACACATACACATATATATACATATATAAAAGTATGTATTGTTTGGTTTTGTCTAATTTATATATAATCGGCTGTTAATAAAGAATATCGTACTTTTCGAGAAATTTTTTTATTGTCAAATGCAAGACGTAAGTGTATGAAGAGACCATAGTCTACAAACACCTCCTTGTAAGTAGTGTCCTCTACCTCTTTTTTTCATTAACGACCAAAATAAATGCGGTCATTTAATTTTCAAGAAAATTACCGTGATATCTTCATTAAGATTTAATGACCTTCACGGTTATTACTTAAAGTGTTATCATTGAATTTATATATTGCATTTTCTTAAATTGAGAGCCTTAGGCGCTGTTATAAAATTAATGTGCAAATACTTTGGTTTTTCATAAATTTTTATTTTATAAAATAAATATATTGTATAAACATGAATGATAACTATAACTGTATTTATAGACATAAATCTAATTTATATTATCAAAATATAAGTTGAAAAAAATTTTCAATTTAAAATGTACAACATGCAGATAGGACAAGAATAAAAAATATATATTGTGTTTAAAAGTTAAAAAATAGATCGAGATCATTAGTTAGCATCGATCTGTCAATTGTACATTCATGATAAAACATTATAAATATATTTTTATAGATTTTTTTCTGCAAAATATGTACAAAAATTGAATTGATAATCTAAAATCAGATAAATTCAAAATTAATCCAAATTAATAATGACTAAGAAAAGTCGAGCCTGATAACTCTTCAAAACGAAAAAAAAGAGTTGTAAAAGTATATAAAAATTATTAGAGAGCGAAGGTCAGTTGTAAAAAATCGATTTACAAAAGAAGAATGGGTAACGAGGAGGAACGAATCAATCGGGAGTAAAGCGCCGTCTCCTCTTCGTCCAATCGGAATGATTCCAAAATTAGGCTTCAAGCCGGCGTCCATCAGCTGCGCGAGGCGGCGAAGGCCATTAGCAGCAGTAGCGCCAGGGTAGTGCTGCTGCTGTAAAGGCAGCCAGGTCCGCTTGAATTCGAGTCCAGAGCCGATCGATGAGAGTCGGACGTCACCTGCACGGCTGAAAAACGTTCGAGCACACGCTCCGTTAGCTTCGGCTAGACCGACATTTTTTCTTTTACACAAATTCGCTTTGTTGTCACGGAGAGAGAAGGAGAGAAAGAGAGAAAAAGTGAGAAATATTCAACGCGTCCGGCAGCGAGCGAGAATTGTGCAGGTGTAAAAAGGCGTGCGCCAGTTCGATGCAATCCATCGCGAGCTCTAGCTGGTATTAAATAACGATCGGTACAACGTGCCAGCATTGCGCTTTTTTAAAAAGCTTTTACCCAGAAATCGTAAACGAGCAAATCTGGAATGAGCTTTTAGTGATCGGTGCTAAGCGCATTTGTTATTTACGCCTTTCCCGCCTATTATACTTTCCGGCTATTGAGTATACTTTGTAAAAATAAACTAGCTGTTAGTTTAATTTATTTAATAAAAAATTGTAAATATTGATATTCAAAGCAAATATATACTTTTATTCGTTGATTTTTATTCAAATATTTTGATCACTTTAATCCGATAAACCGATAGATATACTAAATTAAAAACTTATTTAAGAATGATAATAATTTATTTTTGAAAATTTCATTGAAAAATAACTGCCCTTGGCCTAGTTTTTATCGTTCATGAAAATAGTCACGATTACCCTCAGGAGAAAGCTGCTGTAAAGCTGGTTTTTATAAAACACCCGCAAATCATTTAGTTATTTCAGCTAATTATCAAACGAATAGATAAAAAAGTTTAAATTCCTATTCGGAAAAGAGAGAATAAATAATTGATAAAAATGTTGCGAGCTAAAAGCAAGTAGCTTAACTTGATAAGAGCAAGGGTTTTTTTGGAATTACGCTAGTGAAAAAGCTAGTGCTCCTGCCAGAATAAATAAGGGCGCAGTAAAAAAAAAAAAAAGAAGAGTGGAAAAATTGGTAACTGTTTCGGGTCGCCGAACGGAAATAAAGAGCCGCGGCATTTTTCTCCGTGAATACATAGCGCATGAATACAAAACTCTATGAATGTAAAACTTGCCTGAGGGTATTTTCTCGTGGCCGGCGCCGTCGATCTTATAGGCCTCCTCTTCCGCCGCTGGGGAATTTTTCGAATGGGATCAAGGGTGACCGGTGAATAACTCATTATACTCCAGATAAAATAACTTATTTTATATAATAAAGCCCAGTGATCGTATTAAGATGAACAGTTTTTTTTTCTTCTTTTTTCTAATAAAATTCCATTACTTTCTTGGGGCCTATTATCATCCACGCACGTAAAATGTACGACTAACCATAAGATAAATTTACTGTACATCTCAATATTATCACTCATGAAACTACATTTAGAATTTAGCAACTATTTTCTATTTTCATTTTTTCGAGAATATTCTTTTGCTAATAATTGCTTAGGTTGAATTATTAAATTCTTGTAAACTTTGTTTTAGTTAATCTAAAATGTACTCAATATCAAAGGTATCGAAGCAAAAAGCTCAACTCGATTATTAAACGCTAGATTCCAAATGTAAGTTTGCAATTTTTGCCAATAATCGTTTATCCAATATAGGCAGTGAGAGCAAAAAAAAAAAAAAAGAAGTCTGTAAAAGGTGAGGGTGCTTTATCGTCTGGTAGGGCGTGGTAAGATAGCATGGTCCGAAAAGGCCCGGGGGGCGATAAAACTACTCACACGTGGAGGCGGGCACAGTGGCGAATCTGACGATCTTCGAAGGGCTGCTCCAGCCGAATCTGTTCCTGGCAAGGACGAGCGCCTCGTACTGCCTCGACGCCGGCAAACCAGTCAGGTTGTAGGACCTAGCGTGCAGGGGCCCAGCAGCCTCGTTGCCGCTCGGTACGTGCAGCCTGTGCCAGTCCTCTCGGCTATCCATCTGCAAGCGCGAGACAAGGCCGAGGCCAGGAAGCAAGCATATTAGAGAAGAGATACACAAAGCTGCACCGTAAAAATAGCGAGCTATCCCCCCCTCTTCCTTTCGCACTGCTCACTCTCTCTGGGTTAAAAAGGGGCGAGCGGCTGGCGCAAGGACGGTGCAACTGGTGTGTGCGTGCGCGAGCGCTGGAGATGTTACATACACCTGCGCTCTTGGCTGAGCGTGTGTTCAATTGATTAAATTACTGGCCTATTGATCCAGCAGCACGTATACTCGCGCGCGAGAGCCCGGCTATACTATTATTACGTTCTTACGTGCGCCAATGTTTGACTTTGCTAATGAATTTAACGTCGCGCTGATGGCATAATGCCAGCTAGTTGCTGCGGAGCGTAATATAATACCGTGAATGGACTGTCTCCCCCTCTCTCCCTGAGATAGACTCCGGGGCATTAGGATACAGTCAGAGAGAGAGATCGTCTTGTTTCGCTAATTATCCCATTATCTTTCTAATTGAACTCTAATTGTCACTTTAACAATTGCCGAAGCCCGAGTATAAATAGCTCAATAGATGCCTCGCTGACAGTGTGTCGCAGCGACTTTCTATTTTAATACACAAGCCGCTTTTAGCGCTGTAAATATAACGTTATATTTTTCAGCTGAATCGCTATCTCTACACGGATATTAGCATAGCTGATAGCATCTTTAATATGAAAAATTGTATTTTTCCAAGCTTTGAATAACACTTAGCTATACGTGTCGTCTAATGGCTAAATGATTTTACGGCGCGCG
Organism: Eupelmus urozonus; assembly: GCA_900480035.1. Taxonomy (NCBI): domain Eukaryota; kingdom Metazoa; phylum Arthropoda; class Insecta; order Hymenoptera; family Eupelmidae; genus Eupelmus; species Eupelmus urozonus. The sequence continues at coordinate 7,185 of UELX01002652.1, read as the reverse complement.
TTTAAGATTATCAAAGAGGATTGCTCCTCGCTGTTTACCGGCCATTCTCCCTATTACACTCGGGCGATCAGATAAACATTGTGTGACCGGAAGCCATTTAAGAAAAGCAAAAGCCTATAAGAGAGAATGAGAAAGGGCTGGGAGGCTAAAAGTTCGATAAAAATCGTCTGGCCACGCGATTAGCCCTATTCCAACACGCACTTAGCAGTTTTAATCTGGAATACAATCTGCAGTCGGACCGCTGAAGTCTGTATTAACGCTTTAACTTTAATCTTTAGCAAAAGTCGAGATTCAAAGTTTCAAGCGATTTGCCTCAACCAACACGTACGCCCATCCCCTGAGTTACGAGCTAATTTAACGTATGATTCCAGATTTAAAAAAAGCTTTTGAGAAAAATGTTGATATTTTCTAATAATTCTTGCTACATAGAAAATCGAACAAGAGGGGGAGTGTAAGTACTAAGTAATAGTGAGCTTATCAATGCTGTGTCGGGCAGGCCGCGCCATTCTCCGGGCTCTTTAATCTCGGGCTCCGATAAGAAGGCGCTGCCGCTAGCTGCTCTCTCCTCTCGGCTCTTTAATAAAATTCAATAAGAGAGCATCGAGAGAGAGAGAGAGAGAGAGAGGCGCTGGAAGTCAAGTAGCCGTGTATACGCAGCCTCTCCTCGGGAGCGCGATTTTTCTCAGCCCCTTTCTTCCGCCCTCGAATATAATCTGATACCATAAATCAATAGAGAGAGAGAAAGCAAGAGCGCGCACAAGTGCAATACTACTGCCGGGATAAAGATAAAGTACTACTCGTAAAAGCCTCTCTACCAGACTCCCTCGCGCAGCTATCTCACTTTGCGAGTCGAACTCGCCTGAAGCCATATATATACCCCACATTCATGCTCGCACACACGCACAGCTAGAGGGAGAGAGAAAATTGCGGTCGGATGCTGCGCGTTTCTGTATGATCGCACGGCGCTCGAATTTCGCGCGCGGTCTTCGCTCGCTTACCTGTCTGAACCAGAACTGATACTCGACCACGGGGCTGTAGCTGTCCGCCTCGAAGATGAAGTTGTAGCTGCTGCTGGAGGAGGCTCGGGCCTCCTTCTTCAGCAGCGGCGGCTTCGGCCTGCCCGAGAGCTCGATGCTCGCCTCGGCGCTGCCCAGCTCGTTCGTCGCCTTGCAGCTGTACTGGCCCAGGTCCTGGGCCTCCGCGCTCCGGATGGTCAAGCTGTGCAGCTGCCCGCCCAGGGCCGGCTCCAGTCGGTCCCGGCGAAGGTAACGGGAGAGACGCTGCTGTTGGCCCAGCCTCGCGCCCTCGAAGAACCACTCGAGCTGGGCCTCCGGCCAGGCTTCTACGAGGCACTCCAGCTGGACGCGGACGCCCGGCGCGCTGTGCAGCCAGCGCGAGATCGCCCTCACTTCCGGTTTATCTGTAATACAGACGAGAGCAGTTGCTAATCTTGTTTATTTTATAAACTCGATATATATATACCTACTTTCGTCTCTTTTCATTTTTCACGGACGCACATTTATTTCAATTTCTTATATTTTGCCCGTCCGCGCGCTCCAAGTGAAATATCCCATATTCGAAATAAGTGACTTTTTACTCGTTTATAAAAGTTGAAAAGTAGGTTGAGTGATTTTCCCACTCGTCTGAAAGGATATATGAACTACGCTAGATAGTAGGATGAATTTTCCTCTTTATCAGTACGTAACGCGGCTTCGCATAATTCAAATTGTCCGTGGAAAATAAAAAATTGATGGAGCAGAGTCACTCGGCATGTTCCTATCCGCGCGTCCTACATTGTATTGATTAAATTTGAAAAGGATGCGCGCATTGTTCGCTGAACTATGCATGTTGCCTTTTTCTTTGCATAGAAATCTCGACTTTGCGCGTAATCTCACGACATGATTACCCAAAGGACTCTATTGTTACGAGCCAGCCTGTAGTCCCATCCGACTGAACGTTAAATTCATAATTTTATAGACGCACCCTCCGCTTGATATATGTTAATTTGGCCATTATAAAGCTTTGCTAATCTAATTGAAATCCGGATTTGACTCGTTAAAATTAATTAGCCCCGCTGAAATATCTATCGGCCGAGCGTTTAATGAAATTTTAACATTAATTAACATTCGCATTATCGTTAAAGATTAATGAAAACCATTTGACAAACGGTCATTAAAAACGGCACGGCGACGAGACACGAGAATTGATTTCCAGAAGTCGTTAGCCTTTTTCGTGCGCGCGGACAAATTAAAGCGGCGCAAACAATAAGCCGGCCGGCCGGTGCAAGTGTATAGCCACTGCAGCATAAGTTCTGTCTATCTAGAAATCTCGATCCCCGGGCGTGCGTGTGGCTTTTGAAAGAGGAGCGCGAGGCAAGAGTCGAGCCTCCTTTATGAGCTGCTTCCTGTGTTGAAAATAATTCGGACTTACGGATCTATATGACGGCAGCAGCCTCGGCGCTCTCACAATGGCGATGAGTAAGTTTTGAAAAAGGCCTCCTCGCGCCTGCCCGCGACAGATTGCAGCATAAAGCTCGCGCTCCTCTGCCCTTTAATTCGATCAATTATTCGGGCTTTATTGAATTTTTTACCCTCGCGGCTTATCTTATTATAAATACGTTACGTCGACGACGACTCGACCTTTTCGATTGCTCAATTAGACCGAGATTTTACTAATGATCCTAAGAGCAAGCTGGGCTTCATTCGTAAACAGAGCTTACAGACGCGCGCGCGCGACTCGCTTTTATTTTGCCAATCGGCTGAGTTTACTTTTAGCCCGATGTTTGCCTTCATTATGGCTTGTATGCGTCGAGCTAATTATCCCGCCACCTGATGTATATTAAACCTGAGGCTTTTTGATGTCACTGCCCTTATGTCTATTCCGCATAGTCCTATTTATTCAGATTCAGATCGGACGGGCAAATTTTTTTCAATTTTTTCCAGCTAAACAAACAGCAATAATATCAACAATCCGCGGGATAAACCATAACTCCCGGTTCTCCTTAATGAGCAAACATTTGCGGAAGCTCAACCGCATCATTTACAAGCCACTCGCTCAAAAAGTCAATCAATTTAATGTAAAGCTTGTGTACTCACGCTTGATTTTGAGCTCGATGCTGGCGCGCGCGGGCTCGCCGATGCCGTTGCTGGCCTCGCAGGTGTAGATGCCGGCCAGGCTCCGATTGTCGGCGCGCACCCGGAGCTTTTCGCCTGAAGTAATCACTGGAAGCTCTTGGCCCTCGAAGAACCAGGCGATCGTTGGTTTAGGTACGCCCGAGGACTCGCAGCCCAGCACGGCCTCCTCGCCCAGGGAGACCTCCAGCTGGCTGGACTCGGGGATCGGTTTGACGCTCGCTGGATCTGAGGGTTTAGTTTAGGATTTTAGTGTTGTTTGGTTTTTCAGGTTTGATTAATAGGGAAAATTTTAATGGGTTTTAATTGTCTTTTAGTGATGGGGTGATTTATGTGCGCGCTTACTGCACTTGCATTAATGGATATATAATATTTATACTACAGACGACATTGAAATTTTCAAGAGTCTTTTACGTTCGTTTTCGCTAATGGAACGTTATTTCATATTGAAGCATGAAAGAGGAGCATTGTACAAGTCTCGGTAGTTTAGAATTGCCGGTTAGCTCGCACCGATTCGAATTAGCGAGCAAATTTGATGATTAATATTCGGTGACGCTCGGCCGCCTCGTGTAACTCGAGAATACGCTAGTCTTACTGAGCTCCGAACTGGCTCTAAAGAAGGAAGTGTCTAGGCTTTCTTTCCGTCTTTCTCTTAAATGGAAGAACCAACTTTACAGCGGTACATTGTAACGAATGCATGCATATATGAACGTGAAACTCATTATGCGTTCAAGCCTGCAGTGATTCTAGCAGCTGGGCGCGGGGCTCGCTCAAATGGACCGAGAAATCTCTCTAAATTGTATTAATTTATTACAAAGCGAGAAAATCTGACTTGCAAGTATTATATAATCAGAAATTATGACTCCTACGCTTTTGTCCGTCGTTTGTTCCGTATGGATTCATGCGGGTGTGTGTACGGTTGATGCCCAAAATTTTTGTCTACGTCATTCGCTCGTAATTTTGCTACTCTTCATATATATAAATTATGCACCAACTGCATACATATTAATGCATCCCGTGTTCTTCCGTTAATACTTTATTTGAAAATGAATGAATAATTAAAGAGAATAAATGGTTTTTCCAAATGGTTATATATCAAGAATCATTTTTGGGTCATATAGTAAAAAAACTTTTTATTTGTTCCTACTGAGAGATCAATTAAAGGATGATTACCTCTGCTGACAGTTTGAAAAAAGTCGTTAAACAAAAGAAAATGAGTAAATAAAGATTGAAAGTAAAGTGAGTTGTAATCTCGGTTCTATGGCAGCCTGAAATCGTAATAATCAGAGGGATCTTGATGCGGCCGTCAATGGCTTAATTTACGACAATCGAGGGAGATGCTGCGGCGCGATAAAACTTCCCTCTGCTGGGCTCGCGGTGAAAATCGCTTCGCGTGGCTCTCATGAATTTTTACTGGATACGTCACGGTACTTTTTCTCCTTCCGTCCATTTGCTCGTCGCAGTGTCCCAAGCTTAGCGCGGTTAAAAATTTCCGACGAGTCGCAGTGGAAAAATGAACGAGTTAATTTCGTTCGTTTTTACATGCGCTATTTTAGATTCTTTTTGCTCTTTTTCGTTTTCGACAAGTCAAAATTTACCTTCTTTCCGGGATAAATAAATGGGTATGGTAATTTATTGACTCTGCAAAAGTTCACGAAATTTTTGTAATATTTCCCTTTCTAAAAGCAAAATGAAACTTAAGTTCAATGCCCGTAAATTAGCACTTTAATTGCGCGATTAAAGTTTCCAGCGTCATACTCGTGGAGAGTTTTCTTTTTTCCTTGAAAACTAACTTAATTAACTCGATTTTTCTCTAGCACATAATTATTCCGCATACCTAGTGCAGATACTTTTTGTATTACTCGGGGTAAGCTTTATATAGGAGATAATTAGAGCTATTGATTTGAACAGGCAACCGCAGCATTACAGTTACTATAAGGCAGAGGTATAAAATAAATTTTAGATAAAATTGAAAATCATATTAAAAGAAACGAAAGATAAGAAAATTTGAGAGAAGCAAGCCACTCTGTACACTCGAAGAAAGAAACGCATTTCCTCAAATTCCATAGTGCGACTCTATTCTCAACCCCCCGGAAAGATTGGCGCTTGCGAAAAAGGAGCGTATTTACCGGAAAGTTCCGTGTCCTCGCTCGAAAAATCGACACTCTCGTCAAACAAAAGCCTAGATCCAGCCCCGACCCACAATCTGAGAGGTATATCCCGGGTGCAGTGTGCCCGAGAGGGGGAAAGAGAGAGAGAGTAAGAGAGAGATAGACGTGCACGTACTCACACATGACCTGGATCTCGTGGACCTGGGTGACATGTCCCCAGGGCTCGGGCCTCGAAGCCTGGCAGATGTACTCGCCGCTGTCCTCTGGCCGCACCCCGGCGAGCTCGAGGCTCCGGTTGCCCCACATCTTCACGCGCTGCTGCTGCTGGCCGGCCGGCGCGACCGTCGGCTGCTCGCTGTCCGCCAGCAGCACCTTGCCGCGCCACCAGCGCACTCGCGTTCGCAATCCTTCAATTCCTTCAATTAGTTATTCCTTTCGTTCAACTCTACTACTTTGCTTCTTTGCACTCAACGCAAGCTTAACCAGTTTTTAATCGTAAAAAAATCTTTTATAACAAAGCTTTTTTCAGAATCGCTTATTGCAGTCTGGATAAAAAGTTACACCTGTTGGGCATTAAATTTTCATTGATCTTGTTTTCATTGGCTAATTACTGCTGAACCATCAATTTAGCCGAGCCAACAAACGATTATTCTTTAATAAATCGATGTCTAACCGAGTTGTAATTTGTCAAAATCGACACAATTTCGTTTAAAATTACGAGAATAAAAACATTCATTTAATTTTATGTATTGTATTCTTTTGTTAAATCAAAAGAAGCAATAATGGCGATTCATATTTTATAAAGGGTCTTAACATTGGAAGTTTGCGTTGAGTCAGCAAAAATAATATTCTTTGAGCATCATCATTCAAAGTCTATTCCTTGCAAGATTCTCTCGCGGAGGGCAGCTGGTCCGAAATGACATCATTTCTGAACAAACTGAGCCCCCTTAGATTAAATTACGGCTTTATTTGGATTCCTGAAATCTTACAAGTGGCAAAGCTCATAAAAGGATAGCGATATTTTTAATACTTATTCTTTATAAATAATACAGTTTTCAATAAAAGTGATAATTGACACTACTATTATAAACCCTATTATTAAAAATTACAAAAATATTTATAAATTGTTTTTTGGGAAATTTCTTTTTATATTTTTTTCAAGCTAAATGTATTTTCATGATGATTTTATTACCCGTTATGGATGCAATTTTCTCTTATCGGTTCAATGTTATTTGATTACAAGATATATTTGAATTGCATCCAGGCTATTAACGCCTTGATAGAGTTCCAAATTCAGTTGTGTATTGAAAATGTAATTGAAAATTAATACTGAAAACTTTTTTCTAAATAATTAATAAACTCTATTGATTTTAGTATCGAGCTTTTTTGCTCAGCTTCCTACGCAGATGGAAAACAATTTCTTCGAAGACGGTTTCTAATAAGCTTAAAAGCCACAGTGAAATTTTAAACTCGGCTTTATTAAAATAGCAGAAAATCTGGTTCTGCACAGGCGGGCAAAATAAAAAACACCTTTTGCGGTTAGCCGCGTCAGCTCCCCTACCGATAAAAACATATACACGCTCGAGCACAACATATTGAGAAATAATTCACCAAAATTTACTACTGTATTTACCGAACACACGCGTACATTCTCCTAAAACTAAATTGCTACCAGAAATTCGATTAAATTTGTACAGCATTAATATAGAGTGAAATGTCTAATAAAAATGGCTTTGATAAATATAAAATCCTTATGAAAAAAAAAAAAAAAAATCGTTGAAGTTGACCGCAATTCCTTACACTCAATCAAAACTTTATGTATTATTAAGGTTGTTTTATACTTCATTTTAGTTGACCATACAAAATCACAGTCAACGTAAAAGTCTTTTCGCGAGGAAAACAAATCCATGAAATATCTTAAAATTTGAGTTTATAATAACCGA
>UELX01002651.1:0-29252 GCA_900480035.1 Eupelmus urozonus | reverse complement strand
TTTTTTTCCCTCGCTTTGGATTTTGCGCGCGTATAGGTATGGCTCTATACGCGCGAGCGCAAGCGCCTTTTTTTTTAGGTATATAACGAATTTTCAGCTGAAATTTTCTTGCTTTTTTTTTTTGGTCGCGCGCTCGTGCCACAAAGCATTTGTAACGATTGCAGCGCGTAATTGATTTATTTACGGGCCATTGTACGGACAACAAGTTGTACTTTTGGCATAGTGAGGCAATGAACGGCGATAAATATGAGCGCCGATGCACTCCCGCTCTCGCGCGATATAGTTTTTTCATTTTTATTTTCGGTTCGCCCTTTTTTTTTATAACCACCTGCTGTTTTCAAGGTACTTTCTAGCTATAGTTGTAAATGCGTATTTCCTTTTCCTCGGAGAATGCGCTTGATTAAAATTATAAAGCTTGGAAATGACGGCGCACTTGGAAACGTGATTGATGAGGTAGCGGTAATTAATAGATTTATTAGAAGACAAACACTCGAGCGAATAAATTGGAAACATTAGGAAGGATGTGTTTTAATAATCGAGAGCAATTAATTGCGCACGTTTTCATCGAACGAGATAATAGCGCCTCTTGTTCGCAACAATTATATATAACAAAACTTCCGTTTGCGTGCAATGACGCGGTGCGCTCGCGGCCGCGCGCTCGCTCAATGACGGCCCGTTATTCATACGGTATTATGTGAATGCTGAAAAGTAAATAAAACGATTCCACTTCAATTTGCCGAACAATTACGCGCATCCGAAACCAGCTCTTTTCCCTCGATTTAACAACATTTTAAAAGCCGCGCGCGCGCGCGCGCACAGATCACTCTTTGCCCCTTTCAAAATCATCCCACTCGGCCGGCTCCCTCGAATTCGTTCCGTTTACGCGCTAATCCCGCGTCCGCGTAAACCAGCCTCCTCTCGCTCCTGCCCCCCGTTACTCAACCTATTCTCGTTATACAAGAACCTTAACACTATGGATCCGAGAAGGACGAGCGATGGCCTAAATCATCATCGTCCTACAATTTAAGGGCGAGGCGTGGGAGGGGGTGGAATTCCGCACGTGTGCCTACATATATACAGTATAACCACGAGGCTGCCGCAGAGTGAGCAAGAGAGAGAGAGAGAGAGAAACTGCAACAGCTGGTAAAGCGCGACTATAGTACTACTATCTATCGATCCATCGATACTCGGGCGCTGTAATAGTTTGCTAATAGGTGCTCGATTGTTCGGCTGTCGCTCCCACCTATATGTATATACATATAGGCGTGTATATAGTTGTTGTCGCGAACTGCAGCTCCCACGCCGCCACCGGCGATCGTTTATAGCGCGAAAATTTAAACGGGCGAGTGTGTTCGGAAACTCGATTATACGCGGGCGCGGCCGCCCGACTGTGTTATTCGGAGGAGCGGGCAAAATAGTTTCGAGCGAGCGAGCGCTATCCCAAACTTTCCGTCTGTCGATTTTAAAGCCAAGCTCGTCGGGCGCGCTCGCTTTTCAGAATTAATTGAGCTTTTGTATGATAATGACGAGAGAGGCAGAGAAGTGCGCTCGCGAGAAGTTTGTAAACGTGTAATATGCACGCCCGGGAGGTAGGAGGGAAATTGTAAAAAGAGGAAATTTCAGAGAGCAGCTGAAGTTGGATATATAAAGAGACGTGGCTCAAAGACGCGATGGTCTGATGTGTATATAGGTGAAAAAAAGATTGGGCCGAGATTTAATTAGGCTTATGCGATCTGATTGTCGGTTATCGAGGCGCGATCTGTACGTGATAATGTGGTATTTATTCGTTCTGTGATTTTTCGTGTGAATGTCGATGAAAAACTTGATTATTTTATCTGCATCGATTGTACCTGATAATTGAGTTCTTTGAAATTGCGGCAATAAATTTGTGTATGTTTATTTTTCTCACAGATATCCGCTTTACTATACGTTTCTTACAGAGATTATATATTTTAAATGACGCTTTAATCGTGTAACGTTAACGTAAATCAGGCTTTGAAAAGGTAAGGGCTACAGGTAGCATAATTTTACATTAGATCCAATTACATATAGCTTCATAAACCTTCAATATGTTATTTTGTTTCTCAATATATTTTTGTTTTGAGTAATTATAAAGAGAAAATCAGACAATGATTATGACGTTAACTTCGTTAAAAATCAAATATGGTCGATTAAAAGAAAATTTGTACAAAAAGTCACTTATATACTTCTTGGCTTCTCAACGCCTCAAATACACTCTCTCATGTAGAAGTGAAAATCAAGCTCATGAAAAATTCAGCATCTGGCTAGAAAGGATTTGGAGCCGGTAAGTAGTCTCGTGCTCCTGAATATTAACATTCTTTTTCAAAAGCAAAAAGCCTGATTGCATAAGTGTTCCGATAAACCTTCATTAAGTCCCAGTGAATATTCAATGATAAAAAGCAAAAAAGGCATCGTCCGAAAAAAGCTCAATTAGCACTGATTATCGCGTTCAATACGCTTAAAATATGCCAATACCCACCCCTTCCTCTAATAAGAAAAACTAAACTAAAAATCGAAACGAAGCTTTTCCATTAACGAAAACAAACATTTCTCCCAGGCCGCGAATGTACCAGCGCGTATTCAAGTATGAATAATCGGTATCGCATTTCTCTCCGCGGGGGTGCTGCAAACACATACAGACTTTTTATCGTCGCCATTAGCGATGACCACTTGATCGGGGGACGGCCACTTTGCTTTTTCTTTGGCCGAGGCAAAAGGCGTATCGCGTGTCTCCTCAAACAGTCGGAATAACCCCCTTTTCTTCTGCTCCCGCGCCGCAAGCTCGCCTTTTAATTATGTTTGCTCGCCTGAGTGCTGGCTGCCGCGCTTTTTTCTTCTAATTAGTCGCGCGGAGAGGTGAGTCGTCGGTTTTTCGAAGGCGCGGTTCTTTCGAGCAAAGACGCAAAGCGAACGTCCGAGGGAGGCGGTATATTAATTATTTTACGCTTGTACGAATGCGAGAGGCGAGCGGTGGACTGAAAATGTACGCGGTAAATATTGTTTTAACAACTTTCGTTTTATGTATGGATTATTTATTATTGTCTGTTTGAGCAAGGAGGTTGTCGAGGGAAACGATGTTTATGCTGCTTGGGAAATCGATCGCTTTTTAATTGCGATTCAGTCTTAATGTAAAATGAGTTTATTTTTATTGTGTTTGATTTAAATTATATTTTTTTCCATTATTTGAATTCTGTTTTTGTATCTAAAAATTAAATTTTAGAGGAAAATTTTATTTGTATATAGAAAGTAATATTAATAATATTAATGCATAAATTATAAGACCTTGGTTGTTCGCGGTTATTTGTAAATTTTCAGAAAGAAAGAAAATTTTAGTATAATAAAACAATTATTGCAATTACTATTTGATAATCTTGTACATATTAGTACCGATGCGAAATTTTCTTAAAGTTAAGCTAAAATCGTAATTGATGCAAGCGAATCTACCATACATAAATTGGATTCGCATCAAGTATTTGCGAAAATAGCAATATTTCCTTTGTATCACATACAAAATTATAAGTAACGAGACTGTACGATCATCTTATAAATTTTTTTCATTTAAACAGTAAAATAATACGTTCGCACAACGTAAACCGCAGCCTATCAAGTGCAAAAAGAAAACATTTAAGCCGAAGATCCACAAATACCACATGGCAGCGGGCTTCAACGCAATAGTACAAGCACCGCTAAAGATAGTAAAGCATTAAATCCAGATTACTACTTGTTGCACAATTACAATCTTATCTAATCACTGCAATCCAGGAGCACGATAACAAACAAAAAACACAATCTCAATGTACTTGACATTAGAGAAATTTAACGGAGGTAATGTACTTTACATTGCCGCTCGCTATTCACATAAACACAAAGCAGGCGAGAAAAGCGAGCAACACTGCGCCGGAATTTCTCAAGCGTTCTTAACCGACTTAACACTAAAAGCGATAAGCAATAAAATAAAAAATAAAAAAGAAACCGAAATAAGAGCCAGAGAGGTGGCTTGATATAACGGGAGCGATCGCACGGGCGTTATGAAAAAAAGATTCAAAGGCGAGTTTGCGTGGACGCGTGCGGTACGGCCGGAGAGGGAGAGGAAAAAAGGAGGCAACAGCTGTTACACGTATAGAGCGTCGGGCGCGCGCGCGCGCGCTTGTGTATGTAAAAAAGCGTGTCGAGCCGATGGCCGGAAGCGCGAGCGGGTTTAGGCGGCGCGCGGCCACTTACGCAGATTACCTTTTCAATGTCAATAGGCATTACGGACGATAAATCTTTCCTGTTGTCCACGCGCCAACAAGAGAGAGGAGTGAAGGTCGGATGTGGCCCACGATGCGATTGCTCCGGGTGTTTATAATAATCGCCGAGAGATAGGATCAATGGAGCTTTTTGGAAACTGATGCGAGGAGATCGCGCTCGACTTGGAATTCTGCAGCTTGTTATCGTTGATTATGTATCTGTAAAAATTAATATTGTTGTATCTAATCTTTCAGCAATATGCGGTATGCTGGGATTATAAACCTTGAATTGAATTGATAGCTTTTTTACATTTTTTTAAAAGGCTTTTTACAACTTCTTTATATTCAGAATATATTAAAAAAAATAATTAAAAATTAAAAAAAAATGTTTTTAAATTATTATGCAAATTCTGCTTAAAGGTTAATTTGGTTAATTAACGATTAATTTTTAACATTTGTTTTTCCAAAGGTTCGATCAGTATTTTAAACAATTAAAAATTTGTTACTTCACAAATATTATATGTATACGTACTAATACAATCAATTCTTAATATCGTAATTGTGTCAGATACTTTTTTTATCGGGGCTTATCAAGTCACTAAATTACTTATAATTAAAGTGCTGTGCAATCTGGCGTTTAGATTGCGAAATAATTCGATAAAGTGACGCTCCAGAAGGTTCACATGAAGAATTCAGTTATATAAATGTACTGGCACCAATAATTAACGGGTGATACAAATTTCTTTTTTGATTAAGAGCTGATATAGGTATTCAGAGATCGTACTTTTAAATTTATTAATAACAATAATTATTGATTAAGTTTTGTAATATAAATAGAGCCTCGTGGACATTTTGTCAACATACGTTATTATCTGATCTTGAAAAATGTGGGTCATTTAAGTACATTAGGAATCGTGTTAACAAACTTCCGACGCAACTATTTAATGTTATCTATGAATAGAAGTGTACAGAAATCAATCGTAAAACATTGTATTTAAAAGTTTATTGTAAGTTATGTAAAAACTATTGATAAGATTAAAGATTTAGAGTAATATATTTTCATTCCTTTTAGTATTGAAAACATAGAAAAGTAAATAAAGAATAGATAATTCTCGTTTTAGTAGTAACAGATGGATAGGTCAGACAAAATATTTTTATTTCGTCAGCTATGTTTTATGAATTCTTTTTATATCAACCAGAATGAATCTCCATTGCTATTTGTAAACTTATATTATCATATAATCTAAAAGTAATAAATGTTGTCAAATCTTACGTCACTCCTCAACTAAACATTCCAGAAAAATATCTTTGTATATCAATTAATTACCAATAACAGATCGAAATTTAGAGAAAATAGAAACAGAGCGTGAGAATTCCCTTCTATCACCACCTCGGCGTATCAATTAAAAAAGAAGAACTTTTCTTCAGCTCAGACGAAGAGACAAAAAGGAAGAAAGCGGCGAATTAAAAGACACAGAGAAAGCCGCTCTTTGCTTTAAAATGAGCCTAGCCAAAATCGATATCGAATTTCTATTTTTAAAAGTAGGCAGGAGGCCGCTCGGCCGGCTGCTTCTCATCCAGCATTATATGCACGCGCGCGTCGTTATATTGATAACGAAATATTATCAGAAGCCCGCGCTGCAGGCTGCGGGAGAGAAGGTGCCGGCTGGAAAGCACATCCCCGCTCGTGCAAACCTTTAGAGACACGGGGCTATAGAGAGAAAGAGCGCCGAGCGAGCGCGCTCCGGAGGGAGCATAAAATCGAGCGCGAGCGAAAATTCGCTCTTCCCTCTCTCTCGCGAGCTGCACGCACTATGTACGCGCGGGACAGAGAGAGAGAGAGCGAAGCAGCAGCAGCAGCAGCAGCGGCGGTGGCGGCAGCGACGGCGGGGTAGTAGAAACGCGCGCTAAGCCACACCCGCAAAAACACAGCCTCTCGGTCGATGCGCTCGGCGGCGGCCAGAGTGGGATAGACACGCGCGCTCTCTCGCTCTTTCGTTGCGTGGCTGAGGGAGTGAGAGAGAGAGAGAGGAGCGCTTTATACGCTTTCGCCCCCACTAGCGGCTGCACTATACGACTACTACTAGCACTAGCTTGGGCGCACGCTTGCCGGCAACTATAGCCAGCCGTTACGGACGAGTTCGACTCGTTGGCAGTGTTGGAGGAACGAGCGCAGCGTGCAAAAGCTCCCTGCGCTCTCTCATCGAGCGCTCGCGCTGCCTTCCATATCCGGCTAGGCCGAGAGAGCTGGCTCTCTCTCTCTCTCTCAGGCTCGGATTTGCAGCTGGGCCAAGTAGGGCGGCTACCGCTTTCTCTCTCTCTCTCTCTCTCTCTCTCTGCGGTGCCGGCTCTCTCCTGCTTTATCCTACTACGCGCATTTTGCCGTATCTAGCCCCGAGCGGCCCAGCCCGCTCTCTGCCGGCTACCGGCGCTCTCGCTGCATCGTTCCAAGCACGCCTTTGCTCTAGGCCTGCGTATTATGAGCTGCTAGAGACTTTTGTGCCCTGCAGAATGGACTAGAGAATAGAGGGAGAGAGAAAGGCTAGCTTGCCGCGAGATCAGCCGGGGATAAGTTGTTTGGCCCTCTGTGCCTGCAGGCTTTTGTTTCGTGGACCGAGGAATAAGAATAAGATGAACAGTCGCTTTGATTAAAGAATCAAAAAAAGTTGTTGTTGTTGTCTTACCATAACTGACTGTATCTACTGGAACGACAGCTTTAAATGCACGCTTTTATTTTTCACTCTAATTATTGTTGAATTAGTGGCTTTTGAATATAATAAATTGATTTCATTTTATCCATCAAATATTACAAGTTGTACAATTGTACAAGATATACTTTAAAATGAAATTAATTTATATATCATAAGAAAGCTAAACATAATTGTCAATTTTACTACATTTTCTTGTAGACGACTAATAAATCACAATGTTTATAAAATTTTATTATTTCTATTTTGACTTAATTTTTATTGAACTTATTACATAATATGGAGATTAAAAACCAATTATTTAATCTTAAAGGTTAAAACTTTGAAAAAAAAGCGAAAAAGTTTTTAATAATCTATGAAGTTAACTTTTATGTAGAAATATCAGAATCCATGATCTGTTCCTATTCATATTTGAACATGTTTTTGTTCATTACAAAGCATCTAAAGTTAATGTTTTTTAGGTTGTTACTCCAACTCAGCTGTTCTCTAATCTAGCAATAATAAATCGAAAACCGAAAATCAATTGACCAAAGATTTTTCAACTTGTTAGGATTGTAATTTTAATTCGTATGAAGGCCTTAAGTAGCTCAATGTAGTGTTTACTATTGTGTACCAAATACATTTTCCTAGTGTAGACTTGATGATTGAATTGTTTGCTTTTCAATCACGTACTGCAGTCTATTAGAAGACCAAGATTCACACGTTAATTTGCCTAGGGCTGTGTGCAAGCACTTCATCAAATGCATTTACAATGTTTGTGATGCACATTATTCCAAAATATTCAAGCAAGCACACAATAAGAAGAAACAGATAGCTTTGCTCCTATTTACTGATAATCAGGACAGGATAACAATGCGAGGTATTGATTTAGCCAAAATTCGCAAATAACCATAAGGGTCTGAATTGTTTTCACAACAATTGTTTTACTTTCCACAATCTTATAACATCAATAATATTTCTTCATCCAAAGTGACAGCTCTAGTGCTCTATTATTTAATCGAGCAAAATTTTCCAAGCCAAGCATAATCAAGATCACAATAAAAAGCAATCCGCCAACAAAACTCCACGTTCCTGTAAATCCCAGCGCGCCTCCAACTCCTCCGAACAAACATATCCCCGACCTCCGCCATCTCCTCCAGGACGTATTAATAATTCTGAATACGCAACTCCGTCAATGCTAATGAATGCCGCGCGCAGAGCAGCGTAACTCAAGGAAGCCGCGCCCGAAAATCCATCCCCCAGCCAAAGCCCAGCGGCAGCGAGATAGATAGAACAGATAGATAGCCGAGCCCAGATATAGCAGCCGAGGGACGTAGGCGAGGCGACTGCATGATGAAGGCGAGACCGAACCGGCTGAACTTTCCGCCCCTGTACACTCGCCTACCCCGGCGGCTTCTTCACCACCCACAGCGTCGCCCCACGGGCACCCTATAGCTTCCGCGCGCGCGGCGCGGCCAAGAAAAGTGCGAAAAGCGCGGCTTTTTGCGCCAACTTTTCAAACTCTCCTCTTATCGCGCTCGCTCGCCTCCTGCGGTATACTCCGCTCTGCAGCTACCTTTACTAACTACCGCCACTAGCACGGAACGTCCATCTCCTGACCGCGACGCTGCGGCCTGTCGAAGAGCTCTCTCCGCGAGCGCGAGGAAACTTTTCGCTATTGCGACGTGGCCGGCAGCTGCGCCGCTTTCCTTCCTTTCTTCCTTCGCCTTTTTTGTTTTTATTCCGAGCCCTGTTCTTGTTTCGGCTGGCCGCGCTGTTGCGCAAGTTACAATTTCAACAATTTTCCGCGGCGCAGATTCAATCGTGCCGCATGGAATTAAAATACTTTGGCGGAAGGGTGGACGTAGGCGGGGAGAAACTTTTCTTTCGCTCGACGCGGCACTTTTGCAATTATCAAGTTTTCTGGGTCGCCGGCGAGGCTTGAAGAATCATTAGAGGAGCGGCTGATGATAAAGTGAGACTGGGGTCGTACTTTTTTTAAAGGAAGTTTAAAAGTTTTTTGGAGAGGTAGTTAGTTTCTTTTAGTTTTGAGCTTTGGACGAAATTTTTTAATTATTTGCATTCTTTTGTTCTAACTATTAATTCGAACTATCAATTGTCATTTTATGAAAAAATGTTTAAGTAAACATAAAAAAGTCGAATCAATGCAATAGATAATTACCCAATTCAATCGTGAAATCGCAAATACGACACCATAATCGTCTAGTTTTCCCAGCGCGTTCGCTCGCAATGATTAATAAAACAAAAAGTAGATCCATTGATTTGGCAGCGAGCAATATCCTAACGATGCAATAACACGAGCCGGGGCAATAGCAGCGCGCTCCGGACAGTAACGCAACAGCGGGCCAGCTTAAACGTGCGCCCCGCGTATACATACACGCATGACACTGTGACACGGTGTCGTTTTTAAAACGGCCGAATAAATGTTTGTATTCGCCGCTGCGCGCCCTGTCCATTATGGCGCGATCATGATATTCCGGCAATTTTAGTTTGATTGAGACACCTATATGTTGACCGGTATATGGCGAGCGAGCGCAAGCTACGCGATCACCCCCCGCGCGCTCGCGCAATAACATTCTACTGTGTTTCCAATTAATTATTGCAAGAGCTGGGCCACCCTGCCCCCCCTCCTCCCGCGACGATCCCGTTGGCAGCTGGCAGAACAGCCAGCGCAGTTAGCCGGCCCGTATGTGTGTTCATTATTTCGAAAGCAAGCCACTAATTATCTTAACTCATTATCAGTTGTTTAAATAACAACGCGCGCGCGTGCGGGCCTGTGGAAATTGAAAATTTATTAAATAAATCAATGTTACGGGTAGCTCGGACGTGGAGAGGGGGCAGAGCCGGGGGCCGCTTGAAAATTAAATCACTTCGGCCCGTTTAAATGTTGTACATTTATTGCTTGATATTTCGACGCCGCTGCAACGCGCAACTTTCGATGCGCGCTGATAGTTATTTAACTGTTCGCGGCTTTCATTACGAGCCCCGGCGATATATGATAAATGTGCGGTCTGTAAGAAGCGAGCTGGCGCTGCGCGCAACGATTGCAATTGGACGCCGGATATCAATTACGCGTGTAATTGAAAGCAATTAAGGGGAAGTAAGAATTTGAAAAATGTAACGCTGCACGAAGGTAATTTGTTTTTCGGTCTAGCTCTTCTTGTTGCTTCGGTAATAATTACTAACTTGTAATTTCATGGGTTGTATCCCAATCAATGTATATTTTAAATATTAAATTACGTTTATTTAATCATTGAGTTGCGTTTGTTAATCATTTAATCGTGAAAAATGACAAGTTGTTTTTGTACTAAAAGCTTATCGTTACAATCACACAATATACAGCAAAATATTGCGTTAAACAAAGTATGCAGAATTATCAAGGCCTAATCCTCTGTAAGACGCGATTGCAAATCTACAATTTTTATCAAATTAAATAAAAATTTCTTTTATAGATTATCAATCAATCAAATCATATCTACGTATTCTGTTGTTAGTTTATTTTCAAAAAAGCACTTGACATCTCAAAGATAAAATAGAAATTCTTCATAGTTACTCCATTAAAAGTATTAGCAGTCGCGATAAAAGATCGACTTAAAAATGGCCATCTCAATCGGGGCCAACGCCGAGAGAAAACACTTGAGCATTTGCGCAAATCCAGCGTTCAATTCCAATGATTTACATCAGCGCCGCCATCTTACCAACCTCCCTCCCAAAAGCAAAAAGAATCTTCGCAAAGTTCCTACAGCCAGCAGCAGCCATCGACAGTCCCATTGTTACTCTCTACGCTCGGCATTACGGTTCCGATCCACTTTGCATTATTAAACTCCAGCCGAGAGCCAGGCAAAGTATTGCTTGCTCGTTGGCATTACTCTAATTGTCTCGCGAATGCCGTCAATCGGCGGGCTTGGACTTGCGCGAGCTTTAGAGCCAGCAGCGGACCCTTGCATCGTGTCCATCGTGCGCGCTGGTATATACAAAAGGCGGAGAGAGAGAGAGAGAGGCGGGGGCGATGCTATATAGTGGCCGAGGGAAATTTCTCCGGGCGAAGGGAGCGCGCAGGGTGGAGTCGTAAGGGGTCGTAAGGGACGGCTTTAATTAAGGCAAGTGGAGGAAAGAAAAATCCTCGGGGAATTTATAGAGGTCCGAGGGACAGGAGCTAAGGGTGGACCGAAGGGAGAGCCCGCGCAGAAGAAAAGGGTCGTTTGTGCGCGGCTGTGTACACTCTCGCATTCGCAGTCGGAGACGCGGAAAGGGTCTTGACGACGACGACGACGACCACCGCCTCTCTGCGCTCCTCGGTTATTCTGACCTTTCGAATGACTCTCCTTCTCTCTCTCTCTCTCTCTCTCGCTTCTCGCTGGCCCGTAAAAGCCCAACATGCAAAGTAGATTCTGCCGCTATGTTAATTCCCCTGCACAATTAAACGCCAGAGGAGGAGAGGAAACAGACGCTGCTGCAGTTTTTTACGAGGCCGCGCTTACTCACGCCTCGCGTGTCGATCTTACGACTCTTTTCTCTCTTCTAAATGCGTTTTTCTGTCTTGGCCGCATACAGTTTCGCCTAGAGCTACGGTCTGAGTTTCCTGTGTATTCCACCTGTAGAGTGCGGTAGTTTATAAATTTTGCATTAATTACAGGTGGACGCTGCGTAATGGAATAAATTAATTTTGAGAAATTGATAAACATTCGCATTTATATTTTGAAACTGCTTGGAGTCGGCCGTTTTGTCAGGCTGCCTACCGTTGCTGAATTTCTAAACAATCATTTTGTTAATGATATGGATACTGGTTAAGTTATTAAACAACACTTCGAAGTAATTGTTTTGACTTTCGGTACTGTATTTAATCCATTATGATTTCCAAATTATCGAATTAAACCGTTAATAAATATATAAAGTGTGAGAAGAGATGAGAACGAAATTTCTCGGTATTTGGTACGTTATAGGTATATATAAATACAATTCATAAACTATTTTAAGATTTTTTAGAAGAATCTTTATTAAAATCTTTTGGTTATATTTACAGGATCTGATTAATTTTATCTAATACAACTCAATTTTAAGCAAATATCTCGCTATACTCTAAAAACTTGTTCTTTTGATCAAAATCAATTTTCCGTAAATAAATTCGATAATCAGAAGACTTTAACATCCTTTTATGATTTCGTAGCTCCGTAGAGCACAATTCTCAGAAGAAATTTTAGCCTGATATATTTATTTTGTAACAAGGTTAAAATAAGAACTATGGTAAACGCTGGGGGTGTGTTTGATGATAAACTTTATAAAATTTCGATCGGATAAAAATAAGTCGAAGATTAAACGAGCAAATTCTTAACAAGATTATAGCAGTATTTGATCATATAAAGGATAAGATAAGGCTCGAAGGTAGATAAAATAATTTTTGCTTATGCCATTTGATTGAAAAGCACTTCTTTTTTAAACGGAGAACGGTAAACACCGATTTTTTCGACACGAATAAAATTAAGCTGCATGTACGCACGTTTTGAAGCAATAAAAAATAGAGCGCCAAGGTTGACGATTCCGGCGACCGCATTGTGTTATTTAAAATAAAAATTCAATTCTCAAACACCAGAAAATGTTGAAATGCACTGCAATGTCAACTATTAAAACAGTAAATTCGTTCGGCACACACGGCCGAACCGTCCACGGGTTTTAATCAAATTCATTCGCCAAAATTCAATCAATTTCAAAGTCAATAGATTGCTTTCTCTATCTCTGATTTGCGCGCATCAACCAGGAAGGAGGAACAGAGAGAGAACGAGGGACAGGTAGCAAGAGAGACAGAGACAGAGAGAGTAGCAACTATGAAGAGAAGAGAGAGTGACCGATGAATAACTAAAAAATTAAAATTGAAAATAATGGAGGACCGAAATCGAGGACGAGAGAATAAAAAATTAAAAAGAATGACAATCTTAAAAGACAATGTATCACAAAGTTTTATAGCTATTTTCATTGAGTAATAAAATCAGATTTTAGTTTTAAATAAAAAGCCAAATTGTATAGAAATATAAATTTATTTTATTGATAAAAAATTTAAGAAAAGAAAGTTTTATGAAAAAATAATTAAGGATATAATGTATTCCTCAGAATTTGTTAGCAATGGAATTACTTTATGCTAATAAGGTCTGATAGGTATTTAGTATTTTGCTCGAGATCTCATCAGTTTCTGTAATTATTTTGAAATTTCGAGAACTATGCCTACAGATAAAGGTATCAATTTTTTCGAAATTGAAATTTTTTTAACTGAAAGATTTGAATGAAAGATAAGTATGAGTGAAAAAATTTATGACCCTAGATACGAAACATTCTATTTGAACATAAATTTAAATAAGTTGAAAAAGGTTCCTTGTTTACAAATTCAGTAAAATTAACGGCCAATTGATTAAATTGGATAATATTTAATAAGGCTAACGTAACATTCACTCCAGTTTATACGCGATACAGTTTATTGTTATTATCTGCAGCAAATCCAATATTTTTTTTTACAACGTACCGCCCAATAAATACTTCAATCAGTTTTTATTCCAATTATTTCACGTCACACGTTTTAATTTGCGCGCGTTTCGCACCTTTGAGCCGGCAGCGCGCATCGATATTGTCAACACTGTTTGCGCAAGACGCAGGATAATTTGTTTTTGGAAAAACTCATGTATAAGTACTTGTGTTCCATTATATTCTACTATAATATTTTTTTTTTGTAACGAATATTTAAACAAAATTTATGTTAAAAATATGTACTTAAAGTTAATAAGTTTTCTATAATTAATTAGTATAACTTAACTGTTTTTTATAAAAACTTTTTTGTCATTAATAACAAGCCTAACATGGCCTTACATTCTTGAAACAAATTTAAGTTAGTAGGTAAATCAATCTACGTATATATAATTCTGTTCATGAGCCGGAAACGACCAAAAATAATCGGAACAAATTAATTCCGCATCCCAAATTCCAGTACACCACTTCCACTACTCTTCTTGCTTCCAAAAAAGAAATCCACTCCCTCAAAGTCTACTTTCGAGCGTGCATCATTTAACGGTTTAAAAATACATCATCACCGAGCGATATGAAAACAGACCTCTCTAATTCCATTAAATCGAAGAGAGAAAGAGAGAGAAAAAGATAACCTTGATTTCACAGGCGCGCCGCGTCTGCAGAGGGTGCGGGGTACGAAAGTACGATGGCGTCGTTGGCAGCTGCGGGGGTGCGACGAAGGCGCGCCGCTGGGCGGGGGCGGCTAAGAGACGATGGTAGGGGAATCGATATTTTTGACTGCAATTTAGTCCGCGTTTAATGAAAGTTTAATCACCTTGTCAACGGATCGATTATTTCGCACGGCTGCCTCTTATTTCGCGACCTCCGCGCAGCGATGAGGTCCGACAGCGCCTCCCTATCTAGGAGAGCACACTCAGAGGGCTTTTTTGCCTTTTGAATTATTCCTTGGCTTGGTTAATTCAAAATGAATTTTGCACTTTTAATTCTGGCTACTGCCTTACTTTAATACATATGCGTAAATGTTTTTCTTTGTTCTCGGACGATCGGTGATTGACATTTACTTAATGCGTACACTCGTGATTATTTATAGGAGGTATAATTATCTTATCGAAATATGTTGTAAGTCCATGTAAATCTCGGAAAATAATTTTGATCGATCGGGTACATTGATATTCGTTTACGGAGATGCATATACATATGAAATATAAATGACCAGTCGCGACAATTTATTATGATAGCGATAAACAATTTATTTTTCCATTTTTCATGTTACGTAATTGAAAATATATTATGTAGTACAATTAAAATTTAATTTCGCTAAAAATGTTCCTTTAGGGTATTAGACGAGATTAAAAAGACTCATTGGTTCATAACAGTTGTCTTTCAATCAATCCGATTATTGTCTAAGATATTGGACTTCATACCTTTACTTGAGCCCCTTTTCTGCGCAAAAGTGATGCAACATATTAATTTTTAACATGATTGATGTCTCTTCAAAGTAGCTCGTTTGATGGTTTTCATGAATTCTGATTGTACAATTCTCTATATTTGATGGAAATTTTGTAAATTCATAATATTGTAACTGATAAATTCTTTTATAATTAAATACGGTATGATAAAACTGAATTCTGGCATATTTAAACAACTATTTATGTTCTAAGAATTCTAAGAAATGAGAAAAAGTTTCCCTACGACTTTTTTTTATATTTTAAAATGCAAAAACATTTTATTTAATGCTAAGAAAAACTAAATATTCTTTGTAAACAATGTCACTAAAAAGATTTTTAATTAAGTTTATTGGAATTACAAGAAAAGAATATTTAAGGTAAAAATGAAAGTAATAAAAACTATCGTTCTGTATGACGTTCGACATTTCCACTTGACTATTTTTACATGCTGTATAAATGAATAACACTATTATATTATTAGCTACATTATAGGATTAATCGATTCAGTATAATATCACAAAGTTAATCGGATTTGTCATAAAAAAAAGAGTTCAACTGAACCTCTCTCAACACAATACCGAATTACATTAAGTAAAATCACGTAAAATTACTAACTAAACCACGAGATTAAACGATAAATCGAAAAGAGAATGTCTTCAGCAAGCGAAGCGATCATTTTGAAAATCGCCTCGCGCATTCAAAAAGCTTGAAGAGCCAAGCCCATCGAGCATCAAGTCCATTCATCCGCGAGAGAGCTGCACCCTCGTAAGACCCAGACCCCCTCGCTCGTCCATCTATATATACTCGCGCTCTCGAAGCTCAACAAAACTCCTGCGTGGCGCGCACTCGCCGACACAACAATAATGGCCGCGTATCGCCTTTCGCGGATGCATCTCTTGCGCGCTGCTATGGATTTGACGCATGCACACACACAGGCGCATCCACGTATATAGAATCTCGCGAGCGCATCCCTGAAACACACGCGTTTTCAGGATTCACAGGCACGTGCAGGCCGTGCAGTTGCATATCCTATGCATATCCACCCCCGGCGTCATCTCCCACGTGTGGTGCTGCTGCAGTCGCGTGTCGCGCAATGTGCCCCAGCGAGCGCGCGCACACGCACGCAAAGAAGAGAGTGGCCTGGCCCTGACACTCAGAAGCACCATCAGTTACACCGCGCGAGCGAGCGCCCAGTCGCTTGCGGGTATATAGCTACTCGCGCAACCCGATGGATGAGTGCGTCTCTCTCTCTCTCTCCCTCTCGCTCTGTGTGCGTGAGATATGGGCGCGGTCTTTTTTTTTCAGATGCCCCCGATGTGTGCGTATCGATGATGCTATTATGCTGCGCAGACACGGCTGTATGAGCGGGTGTGCGTGCGCTGAACGTCGAGCGCGCGTTCTGAGTGCGGCCTATCGTTTTTGAGATCATGATTTTTTATGTCGGAGATATTTTTAATGCTCGCTTGACCTCGTTAAGTTTTTCTTTTAGTTATCGTTCGTGCTCATCGGTGTGAATACATCGGATGGTTAATCTTATTTTTGGGTTTACATTCTATAGTGACAGACGAAACTGCAGAGGCTTGTTTCATAAAAGCGATATTTAAACAATTAAGATAAAACCTATCAATTGTACAATCATCGTCCGGTAAAACTACGCAGCGCTCCACAATCCATAAGCAATTCCAACACACCCGACCGGTGTAGTTCGCGTCGCCAGCTGCGAGATGTTCACAAGAATGCTTGGGATCGCTAACGACTCGTGTTTCTGCCGTAATTCTCTCTCGCGTTAATCTCACACCTACACGCAGCGGCACTCACACACAGGGCCAAGCTCGGCTCTCGATTCGCTTCGTCTCGTTACGTCCAGCTCCCGAATCAATTATTCGCTTCGCGCGCTCGCTGCAGCAGCAGCAGCACGCGAGAATCATTTTTACGTCGTTATACACTGCACTCACCTTTCCTCTCTCTTTCTTCCTCTGCCTCCGTACTTTCGCGCCCTCTCGCGCACATCGACGCGACGGCATAAATGAAAAGCGACGGGCGCTCGGCGTACATACGTACATAGATTCATATAGCGCGGCGCGACGCGACTTATCGTCGACACGAGGTCGCGGAATCACGCTTTGATGGATCGCCGCTTAAAAAAGCTTCCCCTGCGGTATCGTCACCTCTCTCTCTCGCTTGCTCTCTCTCTCTCTCTCTGTTCATACTTCTCTCTTTTCATCCGTCTCTCTCGCTCTCACGGCGGCGCATCGATATGCCGATAATCCCTGACTTTATTGCGAAACACGCGCGTCTGTCGCGGGAGGATTTTGCGCCCGTCACACGCGTATATACACGCGCCATATCCTTTCGTCTGCTCCCGCGTGCTCGCGCACTTACGGCAATCTTCGTATAATCCGTCGTTCGCGTTGGCAATAACGAATGGCTTTGCGAGCCCGCCCGACGCTCGTCCCATAAAAGAAGTGTGAGCGATCGAACACCTCCTGACTTTTTAGCGAGCCGTGTGCAGCTGCGCACGCTTACTTTTTTGCTTCTTTTGGTTTTCTTTCTCCTTTTTTTTTGTTTGTTTTTTGTTTCTTTTTTTTCAGTGCCGCCCGCGCAAGTTTGATCGGCTGTCTAGGTTGAGCACGTAAAAAGGGTTGACGGGTTGTTGTGAGTTTGGGTGACATTCTTTTGTGGTAAAAAGTAATTTTCGCAGCTTAAGAGAATGAACGCTGGTTGCATTCCAGTTCTGTGAAGCAATATCGCGTCTTGCCTTTTTATAAAAAGTACTATTTTAATCATTATATTTTTTTCAAAAGAAAAATTTATCGAAATTAGTATGCCTTCATTTATTAATATTTATAAATATATTATATGAAATATGTTCATATTTCTATTGATATATTAAAACAAAACTTAAGCCACAGAGTATTGCAGATCAATGTTTGTGGCAATGAGTATCATCAATATTTAAGAAAGAATCGATACTGTATCGAAATTTTGACGCGATAACTATGATAGTTTTTATATTATAATTAGTTGACTTGATTTTCAATTTTACACTCTAGAAATTAGTCCACCACTGGTATATCAAATTGCGGTCAAACATTGCAAAATAATTCTTTGACATATATGTTCCAGAGTTTTATCTAATAGGTCCAAGAGTTCCAAATATTTAAGCATGAAAGGCCTATACAAACACGCTTTGACTCAATATTTTATAACTTCCTTAAGATACATGATTGAATAGAGAGTTATTTATAAAAAAAATTGGCTTGTTTTTAAATATCTAATATTTTGAGTCTTCCAAGAACCACAAATTTTATCGCGATCTTCTTCGTGGGATTATAAATTCCACAGTATAATCAGATAAGCAAAATCTATTCTGTACTCTTATTTTTTCTATTTATGCCTCGATCATTTTTATTATTAAACCAGTGTTAGTACATTAACCGAATAAGTTAATACGTTAGATATTTTAAATACTTTATTCCACTAATACCCTATCGATTTCATGATAACGGTTGAACGATGTTATCCACGGTGAATCACCTCCCGGCCTTTTCCTTACATACACAGACCGCAACGTAAGAGAATATTAATAAAAACCGTTACATCAAACAAAAGGCAGTAACGCATCCAGCAAAAAAAGAAAAAAACTAAAACATTCGTCAGCATTGTCACCGGGGCGTCGCACTCGGGCGCAATTCACTTCCGGGCCGCGTTACTTCGCCTAATGACTGCTGAAAAAAAATGCCCGGCCGCTCGGTTGCGCGCGGTCCAAAAAAAGAGTCGCCATCGGTCTAGCCCAGCGCGCGCGAGCCGCTCGGTGAAACAAAAAACGACTCGCGTCGGGGCCGGCTCGAGACAAAAAAGTCACATTTAATATATAAGCCGGGGGACACGAGCTGCAATCGAACGGGCCGCAGCCGGTGATTAAAGCAGCGAGCTCGTCCTTTTCCGTTCATTAACTTAGATCCGATCGGCGCACGATAGACAGTGACTGTAAGTGCATTTCTCACGGCTACGCGCAGGCTAACAATGCCACGCGCGAGTGAGAGAGAGAGAGAAAGCCCACTTCCTAAAAATGCGGACGCATTTAATGTTCCCGCCATTTATCCTCTTCCAGCCTCCAGCCGCACACTCACATAGAGCCGTGGTCGATCACGCGCCTTTTTTTCCTCTCGCACGCGCATACGCCCGCACCAGCGAGAGAGACAGAGATAGAGAGAGAGAGAGCGGGAAAAACAGAAAAAATCTTTTGGGTTAATCGAAAGTCGATCGACCGCGCGACGAGTCCGCGAATGCTCGCATTGTCCGGCAGCGCGCGCACGCCAGTCGCGCGATTGGAGTGGAGGCGATTGAAATCTTTCTCTACGCGCCTGCCCACCCCCTCAGCTCCCCCACTCTCCGCGCCCCTCACCCCCTAACGCTCGTATTCTATTATACCTGTTTATTGCGCTCGCGCGCAAACGAACTCTCTCTCGCGTGCGTGCGTGTGCTTGTATATAGACGTCGGTGCGTTGCTGCGCTACTGCTTTTTTCTATTTTTGTTTTTTTGCTCCCTCTCTCTCTCTCACTCTTGCAGGCAAAAACTCGCGAAGCGCGAGAGAGAGAGACAGAGTTGATGCGTGCGTGCGCTATGCGTCTGGGCTCTCTGGGCTGCGCCGTGTTTTATTTAATAACGCAATGCTTTTGTTTATTTGAAAAGAGTGCGCAGAGGGAAGGTGTATGGGTTTGCCAAATTATTGCGTGCGTGTGCCTGGACTACGGTATAGTTTGTTTTTTTTTTTGTCTTTTTTTGGTGGATAACCGTTCGGTTGGGAGAGCGACTTAAGTACAAGCATAGTTTGCTGCGTTGGTATTGGGGGATATCGGTTATTTAAAAATAAAATTAATATTGTTATTATTCATATTTATCTTTGCGTATTGATAAGAACATGTCAGCTGATACTGTTTTATCCGAAAAGATATCGTTTTTCAAAATGAGTGCTAGTTTTTGAAGTAAAGATCTTGATTGATATAATTTTATAACATTCTCGTCTATCTACTTTTTGTATCAAGCTGTACGATAATAATCATTGCTACCGATAATCATAAATATTTGTAAAAATAGCAGCTATTTATAAAGAATCGTCCGACAATCGCGTTTCAAAGAATAATTATAAATCATTAATGGTCTCGTAATGAAGCCCGAGAGCAAGCTTACAGGAAAACAGCCGGTCATCCGATTTATTTCGAGCCAATATTCAAAAGTAGCTCATCAAGCCCTCATTGATTGCTTGCCATTACAGCATCATTACATTCCCTCCCGGCTCTGGGCTCTTTCATCAACAAATTCCAAAGCCCCGCGCTGCCAGCAACAATCCAGCCTCTGCGATATTCCTCGCAAAAATGATTTGCCATCCTTTACACTCCCCCCGGCGCGCTCTTCAATTACAACCCCCGCCTCCACTTTCAGCATAAATATCCCGGCGTGTCAGCGCGCCCGTCGCGTCCTAATTCGCATTAATCCAATATAATTAATTTTTCGCATTCCCGCTCGCGATACACACACACATTATTTCTGGCGGGCCTGCCGTGCGCGCGTATCCCATCCGCGAGCTCGCTATCTCGTCACGCGTTGCAGCAGCACAGCCAGAGAGAGAGAGCATAGCGCGAGTGCATTGTGCGCGCTCTGGGCTGCTGGCCGGGCCGCTCGCTGAAAAAAAAAGAGGCCTGGCTCTGGATTCGATGACTTCCTGGGATCATTTTTCAAAATGTCTACCGCGCCTCGGGGGCTATGCACTCGCACAGAGAGCGAGAGAGAGAAAGAGAGGTAGAGAGAGAGAGAGAGCGAGCTAGCGCGCGCGTGTGGGGGTGGTCAACCCCGAGCTCGCTCGTAGGGTGGCAAGATGGCGTCGCATGGTAAATCGATGGAGGCTAGTCACTGCAGGCGCCCTCGTCCGCCCCACGCGCTCTATCTCTCTCGCTCTCACCCCCTCGAAAGCACATACCCAACCTTTCTGCGCACTACTATTCAGAGAGCCGGCCTGCAGCCTGGCTTTCTCTCTCTCTCTCTCCCTCTCTCTACGCCCTCTCTTTCGCTTTCCCGTCTCGTCCGGCGCGGCTCTCTCTCTCTCGTGGGGAGGCCGAAGCCCTCATTTTCGAGCTTCGCGCCGCGCGCGCGATGTATTCGCCGCTGCTGCTGCAGTCTCTACATGTATATCTGCGGATGGAGAGAGAGAGAGAGAGAGAGAGAGAGATAGAGCAATCTTATACGTGCATATAGCCCGACTAAGCGTAATTCGACGATGGCGATCGTATATACGCTAGCTCGCAAGCTTTCTAATGCACTCTAGCTCGAGCGAGAACGTTATGAACGATTTAGCCGGCACCGCTACTGCCGCCGCCGCCGCCGGGCTGGCTTGAAGCTCGAGAGACGAGCTATATAGAGGCCTGATGGGGACATGAGATTTCAGGCGCTGTTTTTCAGGGACATCTCGAGTTAGATGCGGGCCTTGCTTTTCGATTATGATAGATCGATTTATTTGTTACTTTTGAGTATCGTTTCAACCGTTTAATCTCGTGATCGTATAAAGCCATTATTGAAATTGAGGAAAGCACTCGTAGCGTGTTTCTTAATACTAAGCGCGGGCCTTTGAGGCTATTTTTTTTTGTATAAGCTTCGAGATAAACGCTACGTCAAAACTTAACATCTTGATAAAGTAAGCTCCGAGAAGAGTGTGCATACCGATCAAAAGTGCCTGTTATACTGATTAAAGAATCGTAATAGCTGAAATAACTAATTGACAAGTGTAATAATCGGTTAATATGCTTAATGAGTTACACATTGCAAGCATTTATTGTGTGTTGATCATAACAAAGTTGCGCGTTTATCGGACAGATGATAAAAGGCAATGAGAGCGCATTAATAAACTGCTCACCAGCGTGAACTCTCGCGTTCGTGCGCCCTCGCGAGTGTTGGTAAATAATGATATTTTCTTCGACACACACCTGCTACAATGCCGTTTACATATACATACATATATACTTCTCATTTTGTATACACACATGCTTGACCATATCAAGTGCTCTCTCTCTCCCTCTCTCTCTCTCTCACTAGCACGAGCGCGCGCGCGCGCGCGTGGCTGCAAGATCCATCAGGAATCGTAATTACGCAGCGACGTCGATGAGATAGCAGACGTCGATCAATTGCGATCGCTTGCTTGCTCGTTCTCTCTGTCTCTCTCGCTCTCCGGTTATTACTAGCTGTACGTACATGCACACGTAGATATTGCCCGCGCGCGCGCGCGAAGCCTCTGTTTTGATAAGCCCAGACGAAGTTATGTGCGTCATTCCATTCTAGAATCATGTTACGAGTGCTGTTTAGGGTCCCTTTTTCGATAACGCTCGCGCAAATTCAATTACCAGCGCGGATGTTTTTTAAAGAAAGAAAAACACCGAATTTACTCGAAGGAAATTAGGCCTTCGCCGAAGAGTGGTTTGATGATCGATGGGAATCGGAAATCTAAATAATGAAAGCACCTAAAGACAATAGCTTTAGATTTCAATGTCCCCTTAATCTGCAAGGTACTATAATTTTTATCTTATCGAGCTCGGCTACCTCAGATAAAATTGCTTCAATAGTTGCTCTATAAATATGACATTTATGAGCGAAAAAGAACGACGTCTAACCATCAGTATGAGAAATCTCGCGCTCACTGCCATCCTTTTGTTCGCGTTGCGGATAACAATTTCGAGATGTCAAACGACGTATTCTGCTTTTTCTTGCGCTATGGGCAGAGTTAGTTCTTTACTTCTATTCGATTTCGCTTGTCAATGATAAAGTGTTACTTGCTTCTAGAATTATTCAATGAAATTGTTCATTTTATTTCCAGAAAGCAATAACGCCACGTGACCAAGACCTTGCGGCTAAGCTCCTGAAACTGATGCATCCTAATGGCTTGCGATCAGCTGAAGGCTACGTTTTCTTCTACCTTCATACAAGGGAAAAACCGGAAGGAGAAATCATTTTCCTCGATAATATAGAAATACTTCAGGAAAGTTCATTCAATATTAATCGCCCTACCAAGATTATAACTCACGGTTACTTGTCCACAAAATCATCATCAGCATGCGAGCTGCCAAAAGACGGTAAATTATTACATTAATTGTTACTTTTTTATTATACATTCTTACCAATTTTATAGCTTTAACATTCGAATCCTTTTAGCCTTTTTAAATACCGGAGATTACAATGTGATAGTAATAGATTGGTATAACATGCAAACGATTGTGGGAATTTTGCCGCTGGATTATTGGACGGTTTCCGGCTATGTCGGAGAAGTTGGTAGTTACGTAGCAGCAATGATCAATTTTCTCGAAAATCACGGAATGAACCTAGAAACCACGACTCTGATTGGACATTCCCTAGGCGCTCACGTAATGGGGATAGCTGGTTATCAGACGAGAAATAAAGTTAATTACATCGTAGGTACGTGATAAAACGATATATTACAATAGTGTACTTCAAGTAATTAAAAACTATTTAACTGCGAAATTATACAAGCAATTTTACAAACTGAAGATCAATTGTTTGAGATAATTATACAAGTTTTAATTTCTCAAAAAAACAAATTAGCATTCTTTTTTCATTTTTGAAGTATTAATAATTAAGATTTTATGTCATTAAGATTTTTTTGTTATTCATTATATTTTTTTAAATTAACACGAAAAACTATTCATTAATAAAATTTAATAACATCAAAATATTTTTATCTAGCAGCACCGAGCTGCACTTTTTATTAACAATAAAAAAAATTTTCCAGGCTTAGATCCTGCGCTTCCAGCATTCGAGTCTCGAAATCACACAGAGCGGCTGTCAATCGAAGATGCAGTCACAGTCGAGGTGATTCATACTAACGAGGGCGATTGCGGAATGTCTCAACAAATTGGACATTACGACTTTTACCCGAATGGCGGTGCCAAGCAGCCGGGCTGTGGTAGTAATGCCTGCTCGCATTCGCGTGTCTATGAACTCTACTCTGAGTCCATTCAAAGCGAAAACGAATTTTTAGCTCGCAGATGCTTAAGCTTCGAGGCTGTTAAGGAGGGACAATGCTCTGGTGATGTGGCTGTGATGGGTAATATGAATATAAGAAAATATCATGCGCGCAATGGGATGTATTATCTTGAAACTAGTGATTCGTCCCCATACGCTTTGGGAAGCGAATATCTGAATATTTAAGTGTCATGAGAAAAATATGTAATGTCATAATAACTTGATCGTCTTGTAAATATACCTGTAAAGATACTCATATTTCAGTTCTTATCATTATTCATTGTACATAGTTTATTTAGAATTGTAAATAAAATTTGTCTAAAAATGTGAAATTGTTTATTTGTAATTATATAAGCAAAATTTTAATAATAAGTTATCCATAAAATTGTGAATTAACAAATAAAATACTTTATTTAGAGCCAGGGAGTACACAAGGGAATCATACTTACACTTCAAGACAATTGATTGTTGTTTTGATGTTGCAATAATTATTATATTTCAATTTTTTAATACAGTATTAACTTATAAAAGATATATTATTATTCATTTTTTTCAATTACACTAATATTAGTAAATAGTATAAGACCATAGATTAGTAATTAAGATTAATAAGGCATAGTTTTTTGAATTGATAATGTAAATTTGTATAAAACTTATATTATAGTCAATAAATTATACTTTTTTCTCTGCGCATAAATCCTTTGACATTCAAAGTATAAAAAAATAGTATAATTAGGAGCGAAGATATGCACTGTAAACTCAAAAGCGCGAAATCTGTAAGTAAATAGTTTAAAACCTAGATTTTAAATTTTATAAAAGTTTATAAAATATAGGTTTTAATCCTAATATTTTTAAGAATTAAAATGTAGGTTTTAAACTTTACATAAAGATTAAAATGCACGTTATATATTTTTAATTTAAAAGAATCCCGCCGATATTCCAATATTCAATCAAGATTACTGTTGTGACTTTAAACTTTTTATAGAGGTTAAGGTGGGTCAAGCGACTTTTTCTAAAATTACCAAATTCTCTCAAATTTTACAGAGCTCCTTTAAAATATAATCTTTCGATCAATATTTTGAAAATTGGGGGTAAACGAACTATTTTTCGAGAAAAAGGTGTTATAAGAATTTTGATATTTCCATGTGTTCTTATGGTAAAGAATCATAAATGCCGTCTTTAATATAAAGAATAGGAAACGTCGAAAAAATTAAGTATCTGTAGTTTATTTTATGGAGATAGCGATTGTAAAAAGAAAATAGGGGTTTAACGATGAAATACAAAAGAAAAAAATTCTGAAACTATGTAAAGTAGAATTAACTACAGACAATGATCGCTTCTGCGCATGCGCCTGGCTGAACATGTGTTCCGAGCGCCTACCATTGGCAAGTCAAGTCGTTCTTCAGGGACGTACCGAGGTATGCTTATTATTCTTTCTGTAGGATGAAGAGTAATCAAGAATAGTATTTAAATCAATTAAAAACGCCCTATCAATAAAAACAAATTGATGCTGCATACGGGCCCCGTTTGATACAGCACCAAACGCTTGACACTCCTTAAATTAAGACTTTTAATCTTCATAAAGTACACGATTTTCTAAAAAGATTAAATTTATGAATCTACACTTTTGAAGTCTCCGGCACAAAATTAATTTCATTATTTTATTTCCGACTCACCTATAAAGGCCACTTTATTGACCCAAAGAGCGGGTCGAAAGTAGCATTTGATTCCTTATAAAACCGTTTTCCCTCAAATTTACTTTATTCCCTAGAGAATAAAGTACTTTATTCTCTGGTAATTTTAAATTTGATATTTAAGAATATATAACTAATTAAATGAAATAAACAATTTATCATTAAATTTAATTATTTTTATAGTTGAGTCGAAAATAAAACATTACATGCAACTCGAGAATAAAGTCGATCATTCACTCGGGTGTTTACTATCTTCGTTTCGATCGTGCAGTAAATTCATCCGAGGGAATAATCCTTGACTTTATTCCCTTGTTGCATAATGTACTATTAAACTTTTATGGTTGATTGCGGTTGGCAACACCTCACGTGATTTTATAAAGTTAGATCGTAACTGCTTGTTTACCCGTAGTGTTAAATGTGCATTTCAATAAGAGATGATGTGATATACTTATATAATAAGTTACATGCCTGTCACTATTTGTAAACGGAGCGTTTTGTACAAAACAAATAATTTAATTAAAATTAAACACTTTGTGGCGCATATTTTCTATGCAGCTGCTTGGTAGAAAATTCTTGTTTTCCGCAAGCACAGCAATTGAAAGGTTTTAGCCGCTGACACGCCAAACCATTCCTTAAAGAGTCATACATTATTCAATATATGACAATTTTTAAGCCGAGATTTTAAATTTCATATGAAATACATATCTGAAAATTATCATTCTGAAAAAATATCCGCCTACCCCCACCCCACCTGTTTCACAAAATAATATCTAATGCCACGTAGATTATTTATTTACAATTTTGCAATCCTGCTTTAGTCGTCAAAGATACTCTCTAAAAGATAAGGAGTAATTCCATGCCCGAATTCACTCGTATAAAGAGTATATTTTTAAGTTTACTCCTCATAAGGAGTAAATATTGTGAAATTACAAAATTTACTCCATATAAGGAGTAAGTTTTTTCGACTTCTCGAAATTTAATCCTTATAAGGAGTAAATTTTAATTTTTACTCTTTATGAGGAGTAAATTTCTTGATTTTATGAAATTTACTCCTTATGAGGAGTAAATAAAAAAAATGCTCTTTATAAGGAATTTGTTAAGGAAAATTTTGTTTAGGAGTAAATTCGGGCATGAATTTTAGAGAGTACACTAATTTTTTAATAATATTACAATAACTATTGCACAATTAATATTACAAATAAAACATTACGATAATATTATTGCAGCAAAATTTTAGCAGAGTGACACTAATTGTTTAGCAATATTTTACAAGTATTATACAAAATACCGCATTAATATTGTGTTCATATTGTAACAGTATTATTAATATTGCTACAGTATTGCATCAATATTGTATTTATAATTTTTCGATATTTTAACAAAATTTTTTTTAATATTGTCACAATATTTTAATAATATTGTAACAATATACTAACAATATTTTAACAATATTGTTACAATATTGTATTAATATTGTGTCAGTATTGTAACAATATTATATCAATATTGTATTCATAATGTTTTAATATTTTAACAACATTTTTTCAATATTGTGACAATATTTTAATATTGTAAAAATATTGCAACAACTCTTAAGTAGTTTCTAATTGTGTAAGTGTTTTCGTTTTATACATCTCTACAATAAAATATCCATGAGGGTCTATGTTGTCAGGATAAACGACTTTTGATTGGTTATCGCTGATATGATCGTTTCGATTTTGTTTATAATAATTATGAAAACATGTGCATACGCGCGTAGCGCGTGATCCTCTAGTTTTTTTATATAAAAATTAATGTGTATTTTATTGTTGGCAGTCAGTTTGTTATCTGATTGATTGAGAAGATGCGATCTTTTATTTTTTTCTATTTTTGTTAACAATTCTAACTGTAGGTAATGCAATCTCCGGCCGCGTAGCAGCCGTATGATCTAGTAAACATAAATGCTAAGTTGACGATCGAAATTTTAATAATGTTTGGAAAAGCTACAGGGGGTATAGAGTTTTATATCGATTATCAGTGCATTTTATCAATCATTAAAGAGTGAGGCGATGTAAAGCTCTCCTTGTTATTAAGAATACATAAATCTATTGTTTTAATATAAATATTGATTTTTCAAAAATGTAACGTCGCTAAGTTATTCTCCATTGGAATGATAATACAATATTTTGATTTAATTTGTCCCGTGCTTTCGATAATAAAGAGAGTTTTTCATTTCCTTAATGGAATTTTAATGTCGGAACTTGAATCAGAAAAATGATCTGAGATATAAGCTAAGATATTCGCACATATAAATACCAATATTACTGACAAGATTATCCTATATGGAGTGGCTCCTTGACTTTATTTTAATATGTGGTCATTAACTCTTGTTCTGATTGTTTTGCAAGTGATATTTTGTAATTCTTCATCAATTAAGCCAATATCGGCTCTTTCTTGCGCTATAGGACGTTTTAGCTCGGTCAGTTTAAACAAATAATTATAGTCTCAATTTTTACATTCATTAATATAAGTACATTACTATTTTTTACATAAAATTTCATTTTTGCAGCGATCTGTTAATAATAGTTATCGAGTATCAGAAATATTTTTGAACAGGACGTACGATACTTCTATAGCATCTAATGTTGGATTCCGGTTGTATACACGGAAATATCCAAAAGGTTCATTGATTTATTTTAAAGACGCAGCTAGTTTGCAAAAAAGTGGTTTCAAATCCAACAGACCAACTCGAATTATCACTCATGGGTTTAATGCTAAAGGAACAGATTCATCTTGTGTGGATCCTAAAAATGGTAAGTAACAAAAATAATAAGGTTTTCTTTTACAAATCATTTATATCATAAGTCTTTTGTTATGATATTCAATTTTTTTTATTATAACATGTATCTTGTAAAAAAAAAAAAAAACTAATTTTAATAATTGCAAATTGTCTACAGAAAGTGCGCTTTATGAAAAAAAGAAAAAATAATAAATAAATAATAATTATAATAAAGTATAACAAGAATTAACACGTAACACGTATTTAGAGTATTTTAAACATCTTCGAAAATTTTTTAGAAACCTATTAAAACTTTTTTTTATACTTCATTACTAATTGAAGAATAATGTGTACTTATAATATTACATATGTTTCTAATAGCCGGAAAAAATTATTTTTATTATTTAAAAAAGGTATATTTTTATAACAATTTTCTAATATTTTTGATTATGAACATATTTGTAATTTGTATTACTCCGAGACACTGCTTTAAATCGTGTTATATTGAAATAAATATTTAATATTTTAAATATTTTTAAATGATTTTAATACTTTTTAAGTAAATTTTTAAGTACTTAAGCTTGTAAATGTTCTTAAACATTGTCAAAATATTTTAAATTTTGATAAAAAAAAAAAAAAAAAAAAAAAAATACAAAAAATACAAAAAATGTTACAGAAAAAAAATTGTGAAAAAATGTTCATTTTGGCAATCACAAATAATTATTTCAAATGTATCAAAACATATGAAAATCTACTTTACTATACTTAAAAGTGTTAAAAAATTTATGATATAGTATGCGTAAAGTTGCACTTTACACATTTTGCATATTTTTAAAAGTGCAATTTTACGCATACT
>UELX01002650.1:0-29260 GCA_900480035.1 Eupelmus urozonus | reverse complement strand
GAGAAAGAGAGAGGGAGAGGAGTGGGGAAGAGTTAGAATTTTGAGGCACGATATTGCAGGAGAGAGCCTTTTTGCACTTGTAGCTCGCGCTGATGTACAATGCAGTGGCTTTTGATCGGCATCGTTGAAGTAACAAGGGCCGGAATGGCATTTAATGCAATTATGATAAGCATCGAGGATGCGGGCATGCGACTTTCTAAGGCAAGCTAACTTTGACTGGTTTATTTTTAATTTTCAAATACTTTACTACTATGTTTATTTTAGTACCTAAGGTTATTCATGATGCCAAATGACTTTTTAATTAAATCTAGAATTTCAGCTGCATAAACTAAGTAATTCTTGAAACATTTTCAACTATTATATATACTGCGCGCTAACTTATTCAAAAATATCTTTCCTCATCAAATTAAATGAGTCGCATAAATAATAAGAATTATGAAATTGCAGCCGCTCGCGAGCCATTTCCTACTCGCTTTTCAGATTATAAGCTATAATTTTCAAAATACGCATAGCTTATACACGCAAGCTCAGCATCGGATGCTAAATATTGGACAAAGCTAAGAAACGAATGGTGAATGCGTATATATACAGGTATTATATGATTTCGGATTGGAGCCAAGAGTCTTTCAGAACGAGACAGAGACAGAAGGAACGAAAGCGAGCGAGGGAGAAAGAGATCCCTCGGATATCTAACCAGGTATGCGCGACACACCATCAACATAGAATCGCCAGAGCCTGAGAGAGAGAGAGAGAGAGAGAAAGAGAGGGGCAAACTTTTTCATTTGACTTTTTTGCCAGCTGGCAGCCTCTTATAGCGGCAGATGATCTCCGAGCGTCTCTCTCTCTCTCTCTCTCTCTCTCTCCCTTGTACCTCAAGAATTCTTTTTAGTTTTTCTCTTTTCATAGGCGCACTCTCGCGTCATCCCTCACCCTTTTCCCTTCATCTTATTCTTAACCTTTTTATTTCAGTTAATCTTTTATTTTCTGATTTCATCTCCTCTCATTCCCGATCTCTATATCTAGCCGTTTTGCTATTTTATTTACAAAAAGAATTCGATAAAACAATGTCGCTTATATCCGATTTTATGATAATACAGAAAAACTTCAAACCTTTATTTGGAGATAAAAAGCTTTTACTTTTTTCTAACAAGTTAATGATAATATGTTTTTGTAATAGACAATGTCAAAGCGATTGTAATTGCAATAAATAGTTGAATAAAAGAAAAAAGGAAAAAAGAAAAAATTTAACGCGCAATGTATAAAATAATTCTATTTTCAGCACATAATACCGTATAATTCGGCAATATTTCTAGCGTTCCTTTCAACGAACAATGCATCACTGCCTCCCGTGTGTGAGCGCGCGCGCAAAATGCATGAAATTCTAATCAGCAGCGTTTACACAGCCATTCCCGTAGCGCTTTGCTTTTTTCAAAGAAAAGTTTCTAAAGCCAGGAAAAGCCTACTAGAAGCCGGCCCCTACGGCGATCGCAGCACGATAAGAAATTAAAGTGTAACAGCTCTTGCCAGCCGAAATTTCGAATAACGAAAAGGCATCGCGACTTTTCATATTTTAACCGCTGACCACATGTCGTCGTGCCTCTATTTACCCACACGATCTCCTTCCTTTTTGGATACATGTATATATATACATACATCGTCGCGATCTCTCTCTCTCTCTCTCTTTCTGGCTCGGCGGCAGGCGTAGGGCTACGGCTCACGATTTATTTCTCGGCGGCGGCTCGCACAGTCGCACTTCCGAGACGAATAAATTCCTCGAGAGCTCTGCGCTGCGCTGGTTAAAGGGAGAGAGAGAGAGAGAGAGAGAAAGCGAGCCCGCAGGGAGGAAAGGCGTCACGCTTCCACGCGTCTTATTCTTTCAACGGGCGTTCGCCATATGCCTCTCCGGAGAATTGGCATTACACCTTCAGCCCGTGAGAATCGACGCCCGAAATCGAAACGGCTTTATATATACGGTTTACACAGCTCTGTATATCTCTCTAGACTGCAGACAGAAAATCCTTTCTCCTGCCGATTCCGATTTTCAAATATTAACCTGCACATTTAAAACTATTTAAAAATCAAAAATCCTTTATGTAATTCTCGCTCAATATTTTTATTTGTAAACGAAATTCTTTTTAAGAAGCGAAAAACGATGAGAATCAAAAGTACAAGATAGATAGGAAGAAAGAGAAAGACCGAGTCAGAAATGGGAGCCGCGATAGAATCGAAAAAGGCAAATTAAAAGAATACTAAGAAATGAAAAAAGATAAGGCCAACGCAGAAGATGTAGAGAAGTAGCATAGATGCAGAATAAGAAAAAAATGCTGCTGCTGGTGTAGCCTATAGGGTTGTGTGACACCGTCACGTGGATATCGCGCCGGGATATCCTAAACTCGATCGAGTTGCCATAAATATCGGAAGGCCCCGCGCTGCAATCCCTTGAGAAAGCCTTGCCTCGAGCAGCAAGAGAAGCCGCGCTCTGCTCTTTCTTTCCAAAAAAAAAGACGACAAGAGAAAAAGGTTTCGCCTCGAGACGAAATTTCCGAAAGACTTTTGTCAGTGTGTGAGAGAGAGAGAGAGAGAGAGAGAGAGAGAGAAAGAGAGAGGCTTGTTTGCGTGTAAGACAGAAATCTCCGATTTTTATCGGCTCCGCACACAAACAAGCGGAAGGGCCCTGGTAACGAGAGGATTCGTAGTCCCGTCAATGCCGAGCATCGAGCTGCGCCATCTCACTGGCCGCCCGATGAGTAGAAACCGAAAGAGAGCCGAGCTAAAGTGATAAATTTGGCACTTCTCACTGATGATATATATATATATGAGATAATAAATCGCTACTCGGAATATTTGTTTTCAAAGAAATTTCAAATATTATACGCATAGTGCTGATAGCGCTAGATCTACAGAGTATAATTTTCCATGAAAAAGTAATGGAAATAAA
Source organism: Eupelmus urozonus (assembly GCA_900480035.1). Classification (NCBI taxonomy): domain Eukaryota; kingdom Metazoa; phylum Arthropoda; class Insecta; order Hymenoptera; family Eupelmidae; genus Eupelmus; species Eupelmus urozonus. Next base: position 26,322 of record UELX01002650.1, on the reverse strand, counting down.
ATAAAGTAAATTATTGTCAACAACAGCTAATCAAGGCGACATTTAAAGTTGATTGTGTCAGTGGATTGATTTAACGTCCTAGCATTGACACTTGACTTTGAGAGAGAGAGAGAAAGAGCAGAGATAAGATAGAAATCAAAGGAGCAGGCGAAGGTAGCCGCGAGAGGAAGAGAGTGAGAGAGAGAGAGAGAGAGAGAGAGAGAGAGAGAGCAGGAGAGGAAAATAAAGATGAAGATTGGATAGAGGGCGAGAAGAAGCCGGTGCAGAGAGAGAGCGAGTATAGAGAGAAGAATCGAAAGAAGGAAGGAGATGACTAGATGGAAAAGACGAATGCGCTCGACTGTCGGAGCATCAAATATCGAAAGAGAGTCCTTCTGTTCCGAGAAGCGCGCGTCGTCCGGTTCGCGAAGGTTGTTAGTTTCGGGTTTAAAGCGAAATAATTAATCAAGAGCCGCAGTCGCCGCTGGCTGGGCCCTCGCTCTGCGCGCGAGACAAGAGCCCCGCCGCCCGCCGGCTATCCATTACATTATACATCACGCGCCCAGATACTCGAATTCTAATTTATTCACGGCTGTCCAACAGCCAGAGAGTCTCCCTCACTCTTTGAAACTTTGCCTCTGCCTAGCTTTACTTGCTCCAAGCCTCTTGCCTCTTTCCCTTATTCTTTTCGCCTCCTCGCCTCCTCTCGATACGATGCTCGCTTTTTCTGATAAATCTTTCAGACGGCCCGTAATTGTCGCGCGCGCGCGCTCCTCCAGCTTCGCACCTTCGACAAGTGCGCCGACACTCTTGCTCTCTCTCTCTCTGCTCACCAGGATTTCCTATCCTATCTCGAGGATCGCATCGTCATTCCACGATGCCAGCTATCACTATCTAATTGACCTTTTTCTAAAGCATCTTTTCAAAACCCATTCGACTCAAGTTCAAGTCAATGTTAGAGGATGCTTTGAGCTTTTTTAAAGAAAACAATTGTTTCATTTCTACGATAAATATAAGAGTAATATTAAATTTAACAAAGTAATTTGTAGGTTATATGCGAGAACGCAAGATAAAATAAAAGTAGCGCAAAGTATTTGGACAGGACGCAATTTTAATGCTCGCGAGCTTCTTTTTTAGTTTTTCCTTAACGAGTTTTAATTAGAGCTTTCTCTTGTCGTAGACGTATAAAAAACGTCCCTCTCGCATTTTTTCTCGCGGCTGGAAGGCAAATGGCAAAAAAATTAAAGAGAGCAAAGGACTTGTCGCCTAAAGAAGGAGGCATGGGGCTGCGCGCAGAAGCAGGCTCTTCTCGTTAAGCGCTTTAAAATCGCGGGGATATAACGCGTCTCTCTCTCTCTCTCTCTCTCTCTCCTTCTTTTTCCACACTGCAATGTGAGAGAGAGAGAGAGAGAAAGAGAGTCGCGTCAGAGGCCGCGCAGGGACAGATTAGCGCGCGTTATGCGAGCGTCGGAAGACCTTAACGTGCCTTAATACGTCGCAGGCTCTTGCAAAGAACTTAACCTCGTTAAAATTTCGAATTTCTACTCGAGACTTTTGCTTTAAAGCACATATTTCTTTGTTTTTTTTTTTGTTTTTTTTTTTGTTTTTAATGTTTAACCATTGAGATTGAAAAAATGCCAAGATCGTCTGCGTTATTAAGTTTTAGCGCATTAAATCAGTGCTGCAGTAAGAGAAGAAAAAAGAAACTGCGAGTACATTGTTGCATCATTGCCGCTGAGCGCGAGCTCGTGCAGCCATCAATAGCCGATTTGCATATTTATGACTTTAGAATTTATGCGCGACTCCGTTTCGATTGATTGAAGCTGTTTATTAAAAAAATATATAAGGAATAATAAACTTCTTTTCTGCCTCTTGACTGCTTCTTTTTTTCTACTCTTTGCCGAGATAATTTTCTTTGACAAGTTCCAGAATAACCTATGCTATTATAATTTCATTTATGCAAGCGCCAAGCGCGGCCATTAAAGGATCCATACTGAATAATTAGGGAAGAAAAAAAGCGATCGAGGCGTACTCTAAAGCAATATGCAGCTTGATCGACGGCATCTTGATTCGCGAGGACTTCCTGACAGCAATCGAGATGTGATTGGCTGCCTGCGACGGCCGCTATTACAGTCACCTCTTAGCAAACTCGCTGCTAAATTTTCACGATGTGATTTGGTAGCTTTTTTTTTTTTTTTAAATTATATCTAATTTTAGGCTGACTGAGAGATGACCAAAAGATCAATGTCATTTAAAATTTATGATGTTAAGATTATACCCATTTAATTATTCTTGTTTTTTATGTATATTTTTTTATTAACAAGCAGTATTTGTTAAAAAATAAAAGTATAAATGATCTTTGCTACGATTGTAGAATATATCCTTAAAAAAAAATATAGTATAGAGCGAAGGAGAGCCGAAACGAAAGCAATTTTCTCGGAGGGGGCAGAGCGCTAGAAAGCGAGCTTTAGCTAAAATCGCGTTCTTTAATATCCTTGCGTTATCAAATCCATCGTTCTTCATTCCGCTTCCCTTATTACGTCCTCTCCTCTGCTCGGCTGCCCCTCTGGCCCTCTAGTCCTCACCCCCCGAGCCGAGGAGCGGGCCGCATTTCTTTCCTCGGCTTCGTTTCTTGCCCCTGCCAGTGCCGGCGCAGGATAAACCGGGATAAATGTCCCGGAAATATAGCGCGAGCCCCCGGCGCGACCGGAAATGGAAGCTTGCGGTCGGATGCGGATACGTACCGATATTTCGTTTGGCTCGGCGAATTTTTTCTCTACCCTCTCTCCTCTCTCCTCTCTCCAGCCAGCTCTCCATCCCCAGAATCCGACATGTATATATTCAGAAATATATATTCGCATCAGCTATAGCTATTAGCTTCTGCTAGTCTCCCTGCTAGAGTGCAGCTTACTTTCGGACGGTGGCTAATACAAACTAGTTCTGGATATCCGGAGGGTGAGAATGAGCCTTGTCTGAGAAGACTTAACTGCCCTAATTCTATAGATATGTTAAAGCTCTGGAGCGCTCTTTTATTATGTTTTCTTGACTAGAATTTTCCTTTGCATGACTATTGTTTGTAGTCTACATTTCAAGATTTCTATAAATCGTAATAGAATCTTCAGAGCTACTTAGTCGAGTACAGCTAGATTTGATAGTGTACACATTCCTCGACCGCAAGCTTACTCAGATAAAAAGAAACAAACAATCGGCAGGCCCTTTCACAAAACAACAAAGGAATAAGCCGAACGAAAGAAGAAGGAGAAGAAGAGGAAGAAGTAAAAACAGGAGGGTTGTTGCGCTCAGGCGGGCGGGAAAGAGAGCGACAACGAGCGGGCGGAAAAGGTTGCGAGAGGGAGATCCGAGCAGGGAAGGGGCAAGAGGGCAGCCGCGAAGATTTATGACAGGCGTTAAGCAGTAATGAAATTGCTCGTTGCTCGTTTCCACGGAAGGGAGATGGGAAGCGAGCCGGAGAAGGAAAGAGCGGCTGCTGCTGCTGCTGCTGTCGCTTCTGCGCAGCGCGAGCGCGGAAAAGGTTTCGTGTGCGCGTGTGTGTGTGCAGCGAATGTAAACGCGCATGTACATAGACATAGATAGAAATGGAGGAGAGTCACGTGGCGCAATTACCTTTACCAGCTGTGAGCCGCGTCCAGCTAGAGGAGAAAGAGACTTTAATTCGTCGTCCTTTCGCGGGCTCCCGTACTGGCTATCTTTCTCGCTGCCCGTTTTATGCGTTATCTCTGCGCGCGCGCGCGCTCGTAAAGCTACGCTCGCGAGAGATGCATGCCTCTTTGCTCTTTCTCTCAATGTGCAAGAGCAACAGCGGCTTTTTTTTCGCTGCGCGTACTTTTGTCCCTGGCTTTTTTGCCTTTGGATGCGCGCACGGACAGAGTAAATGGTCGTTTAGATACGCCGATCTCGTTTCGCTGCGATTCAATTTGATTCGCAAACGGATTTACTGAGCAATTTCGAATCTGGTAATTTAGCATTAAAGATTCTCGGCTACTTAGCTGAGCCAGTAAAAGCTTGCGAAAGAGAGAAATTTTTTTTACTTTTATTTTTATTTAAGAAAAATACACTCAAGATTTGTCCATGTAAATGCACGTTATTGAAATACTAATACAGTAAATTTGGATTCTCGAAATAATAATCAATCTAAGTGGCAATGGGAGTAAGTATAAGAACGTTCTCATAAATCATTCTCCCATCGTTATATTCCGAAGGCAATCTCCAAGAATCTCCCCTCGACACAAGAAAGTATTTGGGCGGTCGGATTTTTCGCGCAGATCGGAATTTCGATGGGGCGCTAAAACCCAACGAAAGAAAGTCCCTCTATCGTCCTATATACACACACACACACACACACACGCACGCACATACACAGTCGAAAGCCTTGATTAGGTGGACGCGCTCCGTGGATGTTTGAGCCTGCAGCCTATCCGGCTCTCTCTTTCTTTCTCTCGCTCATTCTCACCTGCTCTCTGCGCTCGCTGCCGCGCAAAAAGTTGCTCTTGAGGCGAATCGTTGCGTTGGGCTTGTGCAAGTCCCAGGAGGATATAGGCTCGCTCGGCCGTGTAGGCATTTGGGCCCAAAACTCGCTGTGTAAGCCGACACGCTACTGCGCTGCAGTGCAGCGCGGCTCGTAATGCAGTGTCGAAGTATATACGGGGGAGAGGCAGGGAGAAAGAGAGAAGGACATTGGATATATGCGCTCGCCGTGTATTCGTTTACGTGCCGCGTACCATGATCGCGATTATGCCAGGTGTAAGCTTACAAGGGACTTTGAGTTTACAATTTTTTTTCTTTTACAACCTCGCGCTTCCTACTTTTTCTACCGCGACGCTTTTTCTTTTTGCTATCGAGTCAAGATGCGCTTTAAACTCTTATAAATTGATTATAATCATTAGGTCTACTGAATTTTTTACAACTTTTTTCTCACATTATACTTGACACGTATAATTTTTGAATTAATTATTTTAAAAAACTTGATTCTCTTGTCATCTGAATTTTTACTGGGCATTGAATTTTTAAAAAACAATTAAAAGTAGTAACTTTATCAAATTATTATTAAATTAGCAATAGTGGAAAAAGTGTCAAAGTGAAAAGTGTAAAGATAATGAAATGCATAAGCGAGAAGGTAGAAATGCAGAAATAATTCTCGATTCATAAAGGATTCAGGCGAAACATCCATAGAGTGGAGTTAAATGAACAATTGAATTTTACACATATCTCGGACAGTCGGAAGCCCGTGTAGCCCGATACGTCGCGTGGCCAATGACCTCGCAGGCTTTTAATTTATTTGCATGAGCGTGGCAAAAAATAAATTCCATAAAGTCGCTGAGCGCGATCCGCAAAAGTGCTTAACGAATCTGCGGAAGAGCTGCTGCGCGCTTACATAATTAATACACATCTCCCGAGCGAGCGAGCGACTTTAACTGTCAAGACAAATCCAGAATTGCCGCGCGACGACGGCAGCGGCCGCGAAATCGGGACTGGCGCCAGATAATGCATTTTAGCGGCTAGTTTAATATTTGCGGCACAATTGTGCGAGTGTGTGCCTCACTCAGTGTGCTTCGCGCTCAATCCACTTTCGCACTAGCCTGCTCTGTGAAACTCGCTCGCGCTCGACTGATCATGATGTAGTTTTCCTTTCAAAATTTCCCACCTTTGGCCAATTAATTATTTGCCAACGCCGCGGGTAGCTTCCCCGCAGTGGCGTTTTAATGAAGTACGATGCCCAAAATATTTCACCGTCAACTTTAAACTAGCCTACTGAATAGAGTCGCACTTTGTGCATTGCTTAATAGTACTTGGACGACTTTATTTCATATTTCAAGTTAAATTTATAACTCGATATTAGTCTCAATTATTCAAAGCGATTTAAAATTTTAAAATTCAAACAATTTAATAATTTACCTAGAGCGAATAAGATGCACTATAGAGAAAAGATAGCTTCTAAACTAGCAATAGCTTATCTTTTGAATTAACTTTTTTATTGTATAGCGAGGCGCGCGCTTGCGCAAAGTAAAGAGCGAGTCAGCTCAGGGGGAGAGAGCCCGTGCCAAACGTGAAAAGGCAGTTAACAATAAATCTTGGAGTATTAGAAGTACACGTACGGTTTATCCAAAGAGCCGAGCCATTCCAGGGGATATGTGGAGCGGCGGCCGACGAGTCGTGCGCAGGGAATAAAAATGCGGGCCGAATTGGAGTAAACAGCGCCAGTGGATCGCTCGAGTCGATCGGGAGCCGAAGTACGTCATTCTGGTAAACGTTCCCGGGGACCATAAGGTCTGATCAGCGCGCATCGGAAGTCGCTCGCTCGCTCGCTCGCGCGCGCGCGCTAAGGCTACGTCGGCCAAAGAGGAGGGAGAGATGGGATTCCTTATATAGAGATAGCCGCTCGTGATATAAGATCCGCCGGATCCCGTAGGAAATCCCGAGAACGGATCTATCTTACCCCGAGGGATAACCCGCCGCCACCTCCACCTCCAGCGCCGATGGTAGCAGCCTCCGAGCTAGGGGTTCACCTGTCAGCCTGAATTAAAGGATGGTCGGATCGCCTCGGTGAAATGGAGAGAACGAGACTGGCTGCTAAGCACCAACACGCCAGAAAGAAGCGCACCTCATTGCAGTTGAAGCAAATATTTGCTAAATTTTTCAGATACTGATAGATCCTTTTCTTTCTCCTAAATGCTGATATATAAATCAGAACTGCGATATATAAGAATAAAAGAAGAATAGAGAAATTACGGCAAAGTAAATGCGACAAGAAAAAGCGAGACTCTCGAGTCACTGGTCCAGCAGCTCGTCATCGATGCAGAGCCAAAGCCGCGTCTCGAATCCATTAACGTCGTTATAAAAGGGCTCCGCGCGAGCCTCAAAAATAAGCAGCTACCTCCAGGGGCGGATTCCTCGGCGTTTCTTTGTTCCGATCCGTCAGCTATCCGTGCACTCGCTCGCGCCGCAGCGCCAGTCATCTAATCGCTTCTGCACGCCTTTGATCCAGAGCAGAGCAGCGCAGCGTTTCTTCTTCGCAAAAGCAGCCGTCGCGAATTCCGCGGCCGCGATTTTTGCGCTACTTAACGCGCGCACCGTACATTCGCGATATACACATTCGTCGCCGCATTAGCCACGGACGTCGCTTTTATCCTCTTATCATCAAGCTTGCAAAGATACTAATTCCATCTGCAGCCTGCATAAGTAAATCCGCCTAGTCGTCCAAATTAAAATGCGCATCTCATATCTCCTCCTTGTCACATTTCTCTTTTCTACAGATCCTTTTTTTTCTTTTTTCTTTTTTTTATTTCGATGCACCACGAGTGCTTTGCTTTCGCGTGCACAGAATCTTAAGAGACTTTTGGAAAAGGCGCACGAGAAATATCCGAGTATGAATCTTTCGTCTGAAAAACGGAATGAAAATCGCATGCTCCATTACTTTTCGTCTTTTTGGTTGGTTATTGCAAATTTTTTGAACGCTTTTATGAAAATACATGAAATTGATATATTCTTGGATTTTTTATTTAGGCCTGCACCGAGTGAGTTGAGCTACTCGTTTAGCAGCTATTTATTTTTTTAGTATTTTATCTGTATAGTAAGCTATATGTTGAGCAAAAGACTGTATGATTAATTGAAAATAAATTAGCTGATAGTGGCAAAGTTGGGTGCTAGCAGTTCCTAGAACAGATAAAAGCCTATAGTTGAAAAATGAATTGCAAAAGTAGTTGTGTTAGCGATACAGAGTAGTGGAAAAAAAAGGCGGCGTACAGTTTGCCCGAGCCTTAAGCGTGATTAATGCGCTGCAATAATTATTGTTTATCTGGCTGCTGTTGTAGCGGCCGATCTGTTAAGCCATTTTGCAGTAGCTAAAAGTGAGAACGCCAGTATTATACGTAACGCAGACGTTAATTCAAATAGAATATACATATACGTACTGTAGAGGAAAATGAAAAATAAAGAGAAGCAAACATTAATGATATTACTGATACCGGCAGCGCGAAACTCGAGCGCGTCGGGCTACACGTATACACGGGCTACAGATGCCGAGCAAGTATTTTATAATTTATGCCCGAACGCGCGCACAAGCGCCACATATACAGATACGGCCCGAGTGATACGATCAATTAACGAACGAGCGCATTTATAATTAATTAATAATACATTAATCATAAGCTAGAAATCAGAAATTCCGTACGACACACGTCCCGCATTTCTTTTCTTCTTTTTTGCCTCGAAGCACTCTACCTTCTCTGTCAAACCAAAATTAAAATGCCCGAAAATGTGCACGGATCTACAGAGTGAAATTCTGTTAAAAAACAATCAGCATATCTTGGCTGGATAAGTTCTGTGGAAATTTATTAGTGCCTCGTTTCACTATGAGCATTCAATCGTTTCAGTGCGTTTAATCGCCATGTGATGAATTATTAGATTATCGAATTCTGCTATGTATTTCTAGAAAAATCACTATTTTCTGTCTAAATTGAAAAAGAAATGAAAAATTAGCAAATTGAATTTTTATGATCAAACGAAAAAAGCAGACTTATAAATAAGTCAAAAGGTGGTTGCAACATTGAAGCTTGCGCTCAGAGAAAAGACGGGCTAACCTCATTTAAAGTGCAGGCTCGAGATAGATCCACCATAAACTGAAAGTTCATGTCGTAGAGCTGTGTAAAACTGTAAAAGATAAATAGATTCGTTTAAAAAAGCATGCGGTCGTAGGAGTATGGCTTTCGATCTGTAAGATTCATCCCGCGTGGCCATTAAGTATTCATAGTGGCTCGGTTTTGATGCTGGCCGCCGAATTAGTGCTTGTAGACGCCCGTGGCCATCGATGCGATGGCTATGTATATATAAGACCGAGAGCGAAGCTTTCTGCAAGACTGGTATCCGTATATATTTACGAGGGACGCTACGCCCCCCGGGAGAGCATTAAACGTTCGTCGGAGATTCACTGGTCAAGTAATCCAACGAACGAACCTACGGATGCGCTTCTCTCTTTCTCTACGACTTTGCTCTTTTGGTCGTCGCGAGATTTTTTTTTTTTTTTTTTTTTTTTTTCATCCCCTCGGACACACTTGACATGGAATTTTTAACAGCAGACTCGACGCTGAGGCTTCATCTCTTTCATTATTAAGATCCTTCTCTATTCTACAACAACAGCCTTCCCTCATAAATTAAACATCACTACTGAGTTAATGATTACATGCGGTCTCTTGTCATTCATAATAGAAGAAAGTACATGGAAAATCTAAAATTCACTATTATTATTGTTTGATTACTGCAGCAAACGCGACAGCATATTAATAGAGCGAAGCAAATTTTCATAATTAATAGTAAGTAAAGTCGAGAAAAAAATTGAAATGCAAATCGGAAACGTGGATTTTCTCAATCCATTAACAAATCATTCGGGCTTCTTGAATGCGCAATTTCAAAGATTAGCGATATTCGAATGCTCTTCTCTGCTGGTATCTCGAAAATTGCAGGGAGTCGTGGCTAGGCTCACGACTCACGAGTCATTAAAATTTCATAAAGGGTCGTGGCGGGCGATAGCGCAAGGCCATTTGCCAGAGCATATCGATTGCGCGGAAAGGTCGCCAGCTAGCTCCCTCGGTCTCGCGGTGGAGCTACTAGTAGCTGACCAGCGCTCGGGGGGAGGGGGCTTATCAGAAGCACAGACAGAATCCACCCCAGCGCGAAGAGCAGCTAGTCAGCTGGCTACAGCCGGCTGCTCGAGACCGATTGACCGTTTCGTTAAAGTGCTTAATGTATTGTGAATAATATAATCCACAGGTCGGCCGATATACGCAAGCACTGGTCTCGAAAGATCATGCGTATGTCTAAGCGCAGTCTTTAGTTCAATATAGTCACTTAATTTTGAATAAACTTGAGATGTGGAGGTGAAGTATGTAATAAAAACGAGGAAATCTTGACATATTTGTAGTTTAGAGCCCGAGTTTGAGGAGATTTTAGCATCGTGTAGCAGGAGGCAAAGGGTTTATAATCATTGAGGCTTGCTAAGAGAGCATTTTCCAGACGATCGAGGTCCACGAAATGGCTGTAACTAATCCTCGCAGCCAGCAGCCTTTGCATACGCACGCGGATACACATTAGAGAGAGAGAGAGAGAGAGAGGGAGTGGGATGGGGCAAGTGTTGTGCGAGAGAGAAAGCTGCTTACATATATGCCTGGCGCGTCCATTACGGGAGCTTTGGAGTGGCGGCGGCGGGAGTTGGATTGGCGCAACGTAGCCGCGGCATGCATAATTGGATTAATTTTAAGGGTAACGGAGAGGACGCGCCCCCTTCGCGCCTTCCGATCTGCATGTATGATGTGCGGACGTATTCTTTCTCCTTGTCTGGCCGGGTTCCTCTCTTTCGCGCGCGGCCGCGAGTGCCGAGAGACTCAAGAATTACGGACGCATAAACGGGTTCTTGACAGCTCGATGAGAAATGAGTCTCTACCCACGGCTTCCTGTGGGAATAATGTGACAGCGCACTTAGTCATTCCGATTCCTGGAATACGAGCATTTCTATGAGCATCATCGGGCCAATTGCGCGTACTCGCTTGAATTATTTTCACTTTCCGATAAGAAGAAAAATATTATATTATCGAGCTTCAGTCGCGCTTAATAGAAAAAGACCAGCTCGCTCATTAGCATCAGCAGCTCTCTAATTAAACAAAATTTTCAAAATTCTTCCAAAAACATTCACATGATTGAATATCCACTTTTTTAGTATAGGTATATATATCGACAAGGTAAGAGGAGAATTAAGGGAAGAGCGGGAGAGTAAAGAAGGAGCGGAGAAAAAGGAAAAAGAGAGAAAGATAAAAAGCTCGTTGGCAGGAGAGCTTGAGGGATTAAAGGCGATAAATTTCACAAAAATGGAGGCTTAAGCTGTCGCGCGAGAGGAAAACGTTCTAATCCGGGAGCCCGCGCGCTCTGTCGTCAGCAGCAGCAGCAGCAGACTGCTACGAGAGATGGTGGTACCAGGATCCTTTTTACCAACTACACTTTTTGCAATTATCTCTGAGCGACTCTTACGGACATGCGCGCACTCTTTTCCCTCTACTCCCTTTTATTCCTCCAGCGAGTCGTCTTCCTCATGCTACAAATTGCAGGATTACTTACGCCGCACGGAACATGCCGCGCACGCCGAGAGGGATGAGGAAAAATTAAATTCCAATGAGAACGCTCCAATGCTCGCTAGTAAGCACTCGTGCAGGCAAACATAGCTTACACAGCCCTACTCTTCTACTCTTTCAACATATTACACCTCCCCGAGTTCACGATTGATGTCTTCATTATTATTCAAAGGGCCGCTAATTATCGCTAATTCGAATCCACTCCTAACTCAAACATCCTAGTTGAATTTTCGGAACACAGTTGACTCTATGGAGAAAATATGTAAAAAAAAGGTCCTAGCTGAGGGATCAAAGCAGCGCTGAAAGGTATTCAGCATAGAGAGAGAGAGAGGCACAGCTCGGGTTTTGTCACTAGCCCCACTCCCGCAGAGCCTTCGTTCAGCCCCCGGGCAACGAGGTTGAGCTGCCGCCACCGCCGCCGACGCCGCCTCGCTAGCTGGCGCCGCCTTGCATTTGAATATAATGTTCCTCTCGCCGGCGTCACGCACACATGCGCCCGCCCTACCCTATACTCGCTCGTCGTTCGGATACAGCTCGAGCGCGCGCGAGACTGTAATTATGTTGATGCGTGCGCGCTTGCAAGGAACCATTGTTGTTGTGCCGCAAGGCCCTCAATGGCTACGAGTAAACGCGATAAAAAATGAAAAACTTTAAGCCTGCCTGCTTCTAGCCTTTTACGGCACGCGCGCACGACCTCACGGCTCGCTTCGACACTCAAACTTTTTACCCGATTCTTTTTTAACTCGAAACTTCTATGCTCCGGCTTTGAGCTTATCGTAATAACAAGCTGATTTATATGCGATGCGACAAAGGGCACAATTCAATTTTTAACAACTATATTATACGCTTCGACATTTTTTACCGATCCTGCTGATGCCTGCACCTATGTACTCGCGCTTTATTTATATGCAAAGGGAATCGGCCTCTGATTGTTTTCAATGTGAATTTATATCGACGCTTTGATTATAGAGGAGCTCCATTTGAACTGTTTTATATGCAAATTACAAGGCACATAAAATATTTATTAAATTGTAATATTGTACTACAGCACTAATACGGCACTTTCAATCAGCATATTTTCATCGCTAAATTGATGCTTGCAACCCGTCAAGCCAATATTAAAGTCAACTCTTACATAAAGCAAACTCCTAAATACAGCGTGAAAAAAAAAACTGAAAAAGTGTAAAAAATTTAATTCTCACATCCCTCCTCGCGGCGAAAACTGATGGTTTAGCATAAGAAAGCTTAGATTTCCCGGACACTGTCTCCCGAAAGCTGAAAAAGCGATGGAGAAAAAGTGGTCCGTCTTGTTGGGCGAGAAAAAACAGTTCTTATAGGAGTGAAAAGTATAAGAAGACGGGAACGCGAGCCATTGACTTTGCAAGCGCTCTCGGGGATTTGTTCGGGCGGAAAAGTGCCGGTCGATGTATGCAAACGCGCGGCGCACCCCGATAGGGTGACAACGGCCGGCCAAGTATTGTCTGGAAACTTCGTATTTCGCGCGGCTGGCGAAAGTTCCGGGACAATAGATGTCAGGCGGGCCGCCCGCGATACAACATCTAAGTAGGCCATGTCGGGCTACGGGCTACGGGCTACGGGCTACGGTTACGGCGACATAAAACGCTCCAAGACGCGCGCAGAGGCACATAGCGCGGGCTCTGCGAGCGAGCTCCTTTATGGCCGAAAAAACTGCCGCTATGATTGCCTATGCAAATTGTTTAAGATATCCAACCCCAAGCAGCCAACTCCCCTCTGAGAGCTGCCAGACTTTTACAACAGTAAGCAGTTTTGTACCAATGCATGTAAGAAGGATATTTTATCAATTCTCTTGCAAATTTTATCAAATCAGATAGCTTCATGTCATAATTAAAACATTTTCACATGGGATGTAACTTTTTTTTTTCTTCAAACTAACACTTAGCTGGAACATGAAAGTAGCATGTACATCTCTTAGTCGGCTACTTCATTACACTCATTTTATTGTATCTAATATTTACGAGCTCCTCTGGCGTATAATTTTTTCTTCATGAATTTTTATTACCAGGCAATATCTCGTATTGCATTTTCCAGCGACTTTCTCGCGCTCGCGTTGAGAGCTGGAATGCGCCCTATATATATATATATACACACACACACACAGAGGGAATGAGAAAGAGAGAGAGAGCCAATTTTAAATTACCGCTATGTTATTCCGGTCGATACAGGAATTCCAATTTTCGAAATGTCAAGCCCGTACATAATCGAAGGTTATATATATAGAGAGTGAGAGAGAGAGAAAGAGAGGCGAATGTAATTCCTTAGAAGCGTTTTCATTGATTTAAGAAAAGCGGAAGGGAGGTGCGCACACGCGGAATCTATATATACGTCGACAGATAGGAAACTGCAAGCCAAAACGGATATATCTTTTCCCTCCTAGTGCACGAGAGAGAGTAAATTAAAGTGGATTATAAATTTCGTTGGAAAAATCTTCGATCTCTTCGGGCCCCGGCGTTTTCTCCTTCCTAGCTACGTACACGTCCACGAGGAATTCGCTTCGCGATATGTGCACGACCGAGCGAAGAGAACGATCGCAGGCAATTTTAAGAATCACCGAAATTTCGCCTCCCATAAATCATCGCGATCGTTACGTTTCCGCGACTCCAACGACCCTGCGAACTCTGCCCTCTGCCCCTCCCCCCTCCCCTATATACATCCAAACATTCAATCTTCCACTTAATAACTTAAAGAATAGCCAACCTTTTTCGCCAACACTCACTTACTTTTCTTCTCTATTATATCGATAATAGCTTCAACTCATTATTTTACTAATAACTATCATTTTAATTAATCGCTACCTTAATTCAATCATTAATTTATCAATTGATTGAAAAAATATACTAAAAATGTATAATAGTCGTTGCCATAGTTTATAAATTTTATTTCATAACCATTTTCTCTTTTCATTATTTCTGCAATACATCAATCATAAATACAAAGCTTATAATAATTTAAGCTATACCAATAAAACATTGGAAAATAAAAGTTACAGGTATTGCTGACCTATATTCAATTAACAAGCGAAAATTCTGTTATTCGTTAATTTTAATTTTAATATCAATTTAACAAGTAAAAAAATTTGTTCTATGAAATTTTACTCTGTAAGAGAGACAGAGAAAAAGATTGTTTATTATAATTAAATTGGTCTAAAAAGTTTCACTTCTCTCTACAATTATAAATGTATAATTGAGAAAATTAAAGCGCATAGGTAGAAAATCTCAACATGCAAGAGAAAGAAAGGCAAAGAATACAAAGCATAGAAAAGGTAAAGAGTAATAGAGAAAGGGTCATCTATGTAGTGTTCGTACCGAGCTGGCTGTCTCTGACAAATTAAATTTCGACTCCAACTCGTCGTGAGGTTCGTTTATGCTAAGTTACAAACAATAGCAGTATACTAGTCCGTATGGTTTTGAAATGTCAGCAATACCGTAGTGCAACACCGTCCAATCACGCTTAAATGAATGTACTTGATTTTTTTTCGATCTAAGCATTTTACAAAAAGATAAAAAGGCAAAAAAAAAAAAAAGAAGAGAAATAGCCTAATTTAGAGAAATGAATTTCGTGGAATCGAAGTGATAAAATTTAGTGTCAGAAAATCAACATCAAGAGACGCGTATATATAACTCAGCTGTGGCGGGAGCTATGTACACGTCTCGCTTGGCTAGGGGTAAAATTTTTAATTTTCGAAAATCATTCATCATCGCGAGGCTGTCGCGGCCGCGGTGCTGTTTCATCAATTTATCGCGCTTGGCTCGTCTCTTTTTATTGCTCTGCACATCAACGAGCGAGAGGGTAGATAGAAAAAGGCCGGCTGCAATTTCTGCATATGCGTTTTCCGCTGCGAAGCGCGCGAGAGTATAATGCGAGTATCTCGCTGGCCGGAGCACGAGCGCAATCCGCGTAACAGGAACGAAATTTAATCAAACCGGCTTGTGCGCGCCCGAGCTAGATGCGAGACGCGCGGTCAGGGCAAATATGCGCCAGGATAGAATAGCGACAGAGAAAGAAGAAGAGAGGGCCAGAGCCTGAGCGCCAGAGATTCCACCTCCATCAAATTAATTTAATTTATATCTGGCTGTCCGAGGCCAGGCTAGGAGATGCGGTCAAAAGCTCTTTCTCTCTCTCTCCCGCTCTTTGCGCCCCTCCTACATATACTCTTTCTAGCTTACGCCCTGCTTCCCACTGTTGATATGCATTAATATATTAGACATTTGCAAATTGGATAAGTTGATTAGCAATTTCATAGGGAGTAGCTAACGGTAAGCTGCTTTTTCTAAAATTGAGAAATTTTAATATTAATTTGTTTATTTATCACTTCTATAGGAGAGCGGTAATTGCATTAATTAGTATTTTTAAAGTTTCTCTGCCGACTTTAATTTTTAAAGAGTTGCGCGGAGATAATGAGGAACTCTAGGAAATTACGGAAAACGGGATAAGTGACAGTTAAGAAAGTCAGGAAGAGTTAGGGCGCTTTTTCTAAAGACTCTCTTTCAGAATTAAAACTGACAAGATTAAATTTTTAAAAGCATTCCAGTTTACTATTTTAACTAATAAACTCTCTTGAATGAAAATTAAAAGGCGCAATATAAATATATAAAATAAATTTTTATTTTTATTTATTTTTTTTCTTTTTTTGTTGTTTCACGAGTGACGTAGTCGGAATCGTTTTTCTTGTGGCTAGTCTTAGATCATAGATGTACATTAGATAGATAAAATATATTTATCAAGATATAAGTCTAATCTGCAGAGCAGTGCTTGTAGCTAGGTATTCTCGAATTTCGGAATTATTAGTATCTGGAGGACGATGAGCAGAGCAGAGCAGAGCAGAGCAGAGCAAGGCCGGTAGCCCGGAGCAGTGAGCGGCACGTAAGCCCGATTCGATTACAGGAGCGGCGGAGCTAGTCTCCTCTCTGGCTCTGTCTCTCTTTGCGCGTCGATCGATCCCCGATAGTTAACCCAGAGCCGTGAACGCGCTGCACATGCATTAAAGCCCAAGAACCGGCAACTATGTTGCCGACGTCATATCCAATAGACTAGAGCCGCCGGCTCGTGGATAGAGGGAAAGCTCGAAGCCCTCGCCTCGCGCACCCCCGATTGGGCAGTAATGGCATTAACCGACGCGCTTCAATATGATTACCGAGTGCGCGGCCCAAGGTAACCTGATCGTGCACGCCCGAAATCCACGATGCAGCTCCCTAGCTCGCTCCCACTCTATGTATATAGCTGCAGCCGTCTATTCGTCTATCAGCACTACTATATCCATGCAACTAATACAAAACTCCTAAAAACTAACTTTTTTTCCTACTTCTTCGCTTTTCATTTATTTATTATTGAAAAATTTCATTTTTTAAAGCTTATTTACAACTATAACGAAAGTGAAAAATTTATGGGTGCTTTTAATGTGCTTTTATGTTTTGTCGAAGCATAGCAAAGTAAAAAAAAAGAATTGAATGACATAGCAGGCGACATGTGTGTGCGTGCGGTATTGTGATAAAATTTAGCGCGCGAGCCTCTCCGTGCAGGCAAGTTATAGAGTACGCATGCTAAATCGCGTTGTGCTTTTTGCGGCTCAGATTACTCGTGAATATCGCTTCTACGATTGGGGTGCGAGGACCGAGGGGACGTTTCTTATCTCGGTATTAGAGGATGAGGAGATTAGGATAAAACGTGTCAGACGGATGAGGCGCGTTCAATCTTATTTTTTTATCTTTTTCTTTTCTTTCTCCGCTCTCCTATATGTGTAATATCTATGTGCCTAGCTAGTATTGTTTCGTCAATATCTTTTGACGATTATTTTAATCATAATAAAATTAGTAAAAGCGAATAATATATATATAAGAAGCGAGCGCAGAGGGAATCAAGTAAATAGAGTGTAAATTGAAGGTAATGAAGCTTAGCACTTATCGAACAATTGGAGACTTGTTCTTGCCTAGAATGGAAACAAGTAAAAAACAATTGGCTTAATTTCTTGAAAAGTGTTAACGCCTATGTGACTGGAGGCGAGAGCTCGGAGGCGCGGACGTTTAATTAAAGCGCGCGAAGAGTGACGAGAGCGCGATTTCAAACAAGAAGCAACAATTTCACGCGCTGCCATCGCACTTTTTTGCCAGCTCAACACTGGAATTCCACACGGGCAGAGAGAGAGAGAGAGAGAAGCGAACGTGCTGCAGCGGCAGCTTTCGACGCGGCGGCGGCGACGACGACGACGCTTCGCGGAACGCTGATTTCGAACAAGCCATCGGCGCGTTGTCGGCTGCTCTCTCCCACTTGCTCTCTCTCTCTCTCTCTCTCTCTCTCACTCTATCCCAGCTCTCTTCTCTTTTTCTACATCATTTCGCTGTTATTCATTTCGTTTTGCTCGTGCGTTCGAGAAACGCGCTTGTACTTATAAAAACGTGACTTCCACGAAGAGTTGGCTCGTCCCACGAACTTGAAAATGGTCGCATGTGCGCGCGCGCGCGCGCGAGGACAGGAAGCGTCGTCGCAAGATATCAGCTGAAGAAAAAGTCTCGCTCGTGCCTGGAGCGCAGCCGCTTCGCGCCAAATGTATTTAGAAAGATGAGCTTTACGGGATTTCTCGCTCTATGCGTTAAGTGCACTTACCGTGAGGTGTTGAAACAGCCACGCCCTGAGGATGTTGGTCGCGACCTTGGGAAAGATGCCCCTCTTCTTTTGGCTCTTCTTACCCGACGAGTCGTCGTCTTCCTCGCCCGTCCCTTCGCCGCTGCCGATACTCGCGTTACTCGCGTCGCCTGAAACAAACAATAACCACCTTAGCTCTTTCGCTCCCTTTATCTTATATACTTTTTCCTTAAATATTCTCAATTCGCTCAAGCTAATCTTTCGATATATTTTTCATTTCCTCCACTTTATTATTGCTAATGAGACATATTATATAAGGCGACTTACGCTCCTAATTAGAAAGAATAATTGCAGCAACAATAGCGTGCTACGAAGTAGGATGAAAGCGCGACTCCTACTACTGGGATATGAGCCGGCCACAGCGGCATGAGTATAGTTATAGTGTGAAAAAAGAGCTCGACTCTCTTTTATATATATATATATCGGCATTGGATGTAGGTGCAGAGTGAGGATGCGAATCGAAGCGGTAATAACGTAAAAGTCTTTGAGATTAGGCATCGCGCAAGCAAGTCGCATCCTTCGTCCGCTACATTAACCCGATTCGGCCAGCAAATTAACCGCGATTGCCAAGCTAGAGAGCGAGAAGTTGAGCTAGCTTTCTCTCTCCTTCTCTTTCTCCATCCATGGCCATTTTGCCGTCGAGCGGTATATTACGGCCGACTGCTCTATCCATTCGTTCTTCGTCCGAGAGCCATTACCGCGAGGAGCCGCCGATTCGCGCGCTAGCTTCGCCGTCTTGCGGCTCTCCCCGCACTTTTTGTCTAATGCGCACACGCTCGCTCGCGCTAACGCTCTTATACTTATATGTATATACGCGCTCAGCATAGCACAGCACCCAACTCTCGCTTTCGATAAAAACTAAGAGTTATATAGAGAGTGCAAAACGAAGCGCTTATCAACCATTTGAATTTTCTCACTTCTCACAAAAAATAAATTGCCTATATACGTTTTGCTATAAAATTATTATGGATTCGACTTTAGACTGCTAATGCTTTGAGTTAAAAAAAGATTCTCTTGACACAGCACTAGAATTAGATGCTTCGTGTACGAATTACCGAAATACTGATCTTAGAGAAAATATTTGGAAAGAAAACAAAAGTCGAGTAGCGCGAGACAGGCTTAAGGAAAGTTTTTCGCTGTTTCAATATAAAGAATTGTTTTCGGTCGCGCGGGCCGATGAAAGAAAATGTGTGCAAAGCGATTGAAAATAAAGTAAAATCAGCGCGAATAATCGGAATATTTTCGGAGCGTAGCAGCGGAATTTTTCTCAAGCGCGCGTCGACGAGTTCAAAGTTAATCTCGAATGCGGGAGCGCTTGGCATCTGAAAGAAGGCTGTTGTCATCGTGAATCTCCGAAGAGCGAGAAAGACGGCAAAGAAAACATATAAAAAGGATATGAGAAGGGAGCGAGAGTGGGATGGGAGCGAGTGAGAAAGAGAGAGAGAGAGAGAGACAGGGACAGAAAGATAAACTGGCTCCTTCGCGATTCCTGCGGCATGATAGAACCTTGGGAAACGGACCGTACGATAAGATTCGGTCATTTATAATTCCGCTCTCTATCAGATGAGACCTCCTCAGAGATATGGCTCGCTTCTACCGTTTTGTAGATGCCCTTGGCACTTTTTTTTTAAATAAGCCAGAACGTATATTTTTTGACAAATCTAGAACTGCTATTTTCAAACTTTTAATATTTTTATTAAAAACTCTAATTTAATTATACATTTCAAATTTTTCATATACAAAGCAGTAGTATTCAAATGATTACGAGATGAAGAATTTATGAATTTATAAGGAGAAGCATG
The DNA here is from genome assembly GCA_900480035.1 of Eupelmus urozonus. Lineage (NCBI taxonomy): Eukaryota > Metazoa > Arthropoda > Insecta > Hymenoptera > Eupelmidae > Eupelmus > Eupelmus urozonus. The sequence continues at coordinate 6,728 of UELX01002650.1, read as the reverse complement.
ATTGCAAAATACTTGGGTAAAAAAGAAATAAGCGAAAAAGGTAAAGAGGGTGAAAAGAGAGTTGGCACGGGGTGGTCGAGAGAGAGAGAGAGAGAGAGAGAGAGAGAGAGAAAGAGAGAGGTGGGGTGCGTCATATCGTCCTCGTGTTGATTTACGTAGCGGCTCGTGCATTTTTACTGCTGCGTTATAGAGATTTAAGTGTAGCCAATTACACGTTTATGCGCGGCCCTCCGCTCAAGCGTTTTCTCTCTCTCTCTCTCTCTCTTGCGAGCGCTTGCATGGAATTTCTCTCTCCTCTCTTGTCTGCCCTTCCCTTCGTTTCTTTCATAGGTGCGTTCATGGACTTTTCCTCAGCGAGTGCGAAGTAAATAATAGTCGTGCTTTTTCTTTCTTGCTTCATCCGTTTTGGCTATATTTAGAAATGCGCGAATATATGCAGGGCTGCTCGTAGGAGCTGAGGCAAGCGAGAGAATTTATAATTTTGTCAAATTTTCCTAAGATACGGCACGTCGTATAAGATGAAGAGCGGCTCGCGAGCTTTTGCAAGGGGGCAAAAGAAGAAAGAAGGGAAGGGAAGGGAAGCAAATCTCGAGTAAAGAGTAAATACCGTAAATTGGCCGCGCGGCTTCTCTCTTAGCCGCAGAAAAAGCGAGTAAAAGAGCAAAAGGTCAAAAATGTGCGTGTAGCTCGGTAAGAGAGTGCGCGTGGGTTGTTTCGTCTCTCTCTCTCTCTCTCTGCGAGACATCTTCGTTGCTTCCGCGGCGGCGAGAGATAGCGCGCGTGCTCGCGTGCTCGCGCGCGCCTCCTCCTAGGCTCTATTTACGGTCCTGACTTCGAAACCCTCTCTTACACGCGCTGTCAAAATAACCTCGCATATGGTCGACCAAAATAAACCTCCTAATTCCCATCTCGTCGAAGACCGCTCGGTACCGGCTCGCCATACATCGCCCTTGTCAGAGAGAGAGAGAGAGAGAGAGAGAGAGCGAACCAGAGAGAGAGAGAGAGAAAGAGAGATGAAGAGCCAAGGAGGAAGCCACCCCGGTGTTAACGGCCGAGAGCCGAGATTTATACCGGATACTTGACGAATCGTCTGCGCCAAGAGATTGACTGTAATATCCTTGCCACGGCGCTTCATTCTTTGTTTGCCTCGAGAGGATTTATTTCCGTAGTTAAAAAATCATCGCTCCAATTTATTGCCAGCACCGCCCATAGCCCCTGCCTGCTTTCTTTACGATATTACGATGCACCCAATTCTAGACACTTTTAAATAAGCTTCAATCAACTCTGACGCGATACAACTGACAATTCTTTATTAATACAATTATTCATCAACATTTAAGCCAATTTTTAGTCTCGAATATTTCGAAAATTCTCAATTTTACTTTTTAACATATATATACTGATGCTTAAAAAGTCCTAATTTCATTTAATAATTTACGCTAGTCCAAAGAAATATTAAAAAAACTCAATCAATACTATAATTGTGAGCATTTTTAAAAAATCGAAATGAAACAGATTAGTTACGGAAATTGAATAAAAAAAAAAAAATATTTATTGAATGAAAAAAAAAGTGAGTAAAAGAAGTTAAAAGAAAGGGAGAAAGAAACGTATACACCGGATACCGAGACATTTATTCGTTGCCATGCTATGGTGCGCCATGCGAGCGAGCAAAGGTAAAAACGAAGCAAAATAACGAGTGAAGAAAAATACGAGAAAAGAAGAAGACGAAGAAGAAGAAGAAGAAGAAGGCGAGGGAACAAGAAAAGCAGAAACATCTACGCCTCTTTGGATATCGCATTTCATGGCCGCTTGCGTCGAGCCGCGCAGCTTGTGCTTCCTTTCTTCCTTTTACATTTATTGAACTTATCTCTTTTTTCCTTTAAATTTCTTATTTATATTAACTTTATTCAAGAAAAAAATGCTACGATCAGTAATAACAGAGTGAACTGCATCGATTGCTCGCGAGTATTTTAATCAACAGTTTAATAAGCAAGCGATTATAAGCGGCTGAAAAATAATTTTAATCAAAATATTAATCAAACGATAGGTTCATCTGTAATAAAACCGTTTAATTTTGGCTAAGAAAATCTTTGCAATCGAAAATGTAGGCTAGATATCTCAGCGGAACTTGGAGACGTAAAGCCGACGAAAAAAAAAAAAAAAATGTTGAAAGAATAATCGTTTTAAAAAAATCGTTAAAAAAGCTCGGCTGCGCAGCGACGAGATTCGTGTATATATATTCGTGCTATCGGGGGCGCTGAATTTAAATAGCTGCATGGAAGTTGGGGCTGCGCATTGAATTCGCCGGTGCGCGACTTTGGGAATAAGCCGAAAAGCCCGCGGGCTCAAGCAATGCCGTCGCTTAAAAACCGACGCGCCGGAATTTCTCGCAGCGCTCAATAAAGCCTTGTTATTTCACACGAGGCGCGCGCGCTCTCTTGCACGCTGCCATTGAATTCTCGCTCGCGCCTCACTCTGCCTGCGTATTTTACACCTTCTGGTCCTCTCGCTTACGAAATTTCGAGCGAAAATTCGGCAGAGAGTGAGAGAGAAAGAGAGAAGAGGGAGGGAGAGAAATCGACGAGGAGACGGAGAATGTAGAGGTTCGCGCAGACTCTTTATGGATATTGCCGCGGTGCGCGCGCGCGCGCGCGAGAGAGAGAGAGGTCGGTTTTTTTTCCTTTTGAGAAGAAAGCCTTAATACCCTTGCATATCCCCCTGAGGCAAAAATATGCATGGGCACGAGGCGAAGTTAGAGCTGCAACCGGGATATATTCTGGCGCGTAGCCGGGGTAAAGATCGTCGGGAGATCGAGCGCTCTTTCTTCTCTTTTCTTCGAGCGACCCTTTTCAGCTTAGTTTGCGATTTTCTCAAGATTCTGACATTGCAGCTGTTACGAGAAATGCTTTCCAAAAGCTTTCCGTGAGAGGCACCCTTTTGCTCCTGCTCCTGCTGCTGCTGCTGCTGCTATTGCTTCTGCAACTTATGGCTTCGACGCTTTTTTTCTTGCACCAACTCATTAAACGCAATTGCTTAATTTTTTTAAATGAAAGTTTAAGAATATTTTAAAGAAATTTTTATCTAAGTATTCTTAAGGTATTTTAACGAGAAGCTAAAAAAAGATAGTAAAAAATTCAAATTACCGCGTCTTTGCAACTTGAAAATTTTCAACGAACATAATTGATTAATCGAAAAAGAAAAAAGGCGGAAGAAAAAGAAGAGTCTTCCTGTTGGATTGTTAAAAAATAAAAGAAATCTTCAGCCGTTTTAAATGGTGCAAGAAGTTGGCCGCGCGCGTAAGAACGGCCGCTCGCGGCAGTGGCAATTTTTATCGTCTCTCGAGCTCTGAAAGAAAAGCGAGCGCAATAGAGAGAGAGAGCAGCTATAGCGCGGTAGCAGGTACAAGAGGTACACAGCTGAGGGGATCCGGAAGAAGGAGGCCGTCAAGTTCGTCCGCATTCCAGCACACCGACAGCTAGACGAGCTGCAGCGCAGAGCGCTAGTCTAAGCGCGCCCGTCGGAATTAAGTGCGAGTGGCACTTAAAGTGCCGCGGCGGCGGCGGCGGCGGCGGCGCGCCGGGAAGACCAAATGCGCACTGCTGATACGAATGTGTATATGCGTTAGCGTGTCTACGTGTATAGAGAGCCAGCTAATGTTTTCGCATACTCCAAATTGAGAAGGGGTCATTGCACCAAAACACTCACCACCGCGCCCAGAGGAGAGCTCGCGGGCCTGCTTTATTCACTCGTGTGTCTGCAGCTTATAGAACTTAATGTTGCAAAAACTTGATAATTTTCCGGTCACCAAATTTCTTTTCCATATTTTCACTTATTTCTCATTACAAAGCATTTTTATAATAAAGCTTTTAATTCGTAGTATATCATGACATTAAGTACGTCAAATTAGTCTTTTATTATTGTAATGCGAAATTTTTCGTAATTCATTAGAGACGTTAACTGCGATAATTTAATTTTGGCGTTAATTAAGAGAGAACAGTAATAAAATACTGAATCGACGTTTAATTGCTATTTTATTAATGTTAATCTGCTTTTCTGGACATGAATAAATTTTTTCAATCACATTATATCAGTATGACGCTCGATTTTAAAATAAAAAGGCATTAATTTTGTCGATAAATAAAAGAGTTTGAGATAATGTATTTCCTGTAGCTAAATGAGAAGCAGTGAATAAAAAATTTTGAAACAAGATTTATTTTCTCGCGTAAAGAAAGAGGCATGCATCAGCATGGACGTTTTTTGGAGAAAACGAGGCAAGAAGTTTTCTTCTTTTCAACGCGCCAGGGAAAATATAACGACACACCCAACGAGCATGAAAGACTTTCTCCAAGAGAGCTAGGCGGCGGCGGCGGCGGCATCAAAGGAGAGTGGGCTCACTTAGACAGAAGATTAATCGAAGATTGTAGTAAGTGAAACGAGCCGCAAAGTTGGCTTTTACACTGAACGCGACGGCGGCCGCACTAAATGTTCGCTCGCGCGAACGAGACAGAGAAAATAGAAATTGCATCCGATGACTGAAACAATGTTGCGGACGAGCGTAGTGTGCAGGGCTAAGAGGGAGAGAGAGAGAGGAGGACTGATTTATAGCCTCGTAAAATTTGTATGGATTCGCATAAAAATATTCGAGCCTCCAGCACTGTATATTTAGAATGCGCTCGTATAATTAACTGCAAAAGCTTTCGATTTTTCTGTTAGAAAGGTCAGAGAAGTAAGTTGAAGCGAGAGCAAAAAAGTAAATTTAACAAGTCAAATTTCTAATGAGAAATCCGTTGACTTTCAGATTGGAAAGAAAAGAAGCTTCAAGTGTTTGAAGTATGATAATACATGATTGATGTGCTTCCAAATGAAAGATTAATGCTAATAGCGGCGCGCGTGACCAAAAAGCTAGAATATTTAGAAATGCGAATTACTTGGCTGCAAGTATGCAAGTGCGTCAGATTAAAGGTCGGTAAGGAAAAGCGCTCTAGCTTGGAAATGAATAAGTTTGAGGGTGTAGATCGCGGCGCGCGAGGCTGAGGGAAAAAAGTAAGTATATAAGAGTATAAGAAGCAAAAAGAGCGAGAAGGAGCTAGCAGGCAAGCGAGCCAGGAGAGGGAGAGGGAGAGGGAGAGGGAGATGGAGATAGGTAGAGAATCTAAGGCTCGGCTTGCGAGTAGAGCGGCGCAAAGTTTGTCTTACAAATGAGGCTTGGGACGCGAATGATTTAGTGGGCGACGGTAGCGGTAGCTGGTATAACCTTTGCCGCGCGCGGATGACGCGCGCGTCCGAGCGTGGGTGGCTGGCTAGTTACACTTTAGTTATTAGCCCGGTCTCCCGGTCTCGATGGATAATAAATATTGCTCGAGTCATGTACGCGCGTCTGTTTATATATTTGGCCGTTGTACCGTTCCAGCCAGCGTGACCAGCGATAAATATCGATCGGCTTGTTACACTTGTTCCAGAACATCAAAAGGTGTGCGAGCCAGCGGCTTTGAAAAATTGCTTTTAATGGCTTTGTTTATACACGCAGCTAAAGCGAGGGGGCTTTCAAGTGATTACGCGGCAACGTGCTCTCGCTCTCTCTGTGTACCGCGACCTATTGCCCACAATTCGCTCCCAACTTATATGATTGATAGCTTTATGCGAAATTCTCCATTCCTAGCTCCCAGCTTTCCTTCCCCCTCTTCTATATACCTACCTCTTTTCAATTATTCATCATTACCGATTCCCTACTCCTTATTGCAGATGCTTAAAGATAAACATTTTTATTTACAATTACAATTCATTTTAGATTTTATGCTTTTATATATCTCGCGCTATACAAAATAACTTATAATGGCGCGAAAATCATTAAAATCAATTCGTATTGCTTTAATACCAAATATCATTAAGAACTAGTAATGAATCATCACTGATTCAGCAAGAATCTCGACTTGAGCCGTCGATAAATTTGTACACGCCTAAAAGCAGTCATCACTCAGAAAAAATTTTTTTCCGACCAGATTTACTTGAATTATCCAAATCCTGATGACGCATCTTGCTCTATTCCAACAGGCAATTAGTCTCTCAGAGTATATCGTATAGGAAAATTCAATAAGATTGAGATAATAAAATTCTAGATTCCATCTAAGTGAACTAGATAAGGTTTAAAATTTGAGCTTTTGAAAAAAATCTGTTAAAGACACGGAACGATGAAGCTGCAGAGGAGGTCAGTAACGTGTATGGATAATGAAAAAAAAAAGAAAAACAGAAAGGAAGGAGCTGCGCGGCGTAAGAAGATCGTTTAGAGGAGGAAAGTCATTTGCAATCTGCGTTGACGAGGTATATATAATCGGCTAGCCTGGGCGAGGGAGAGAGATGAAGGCGGGCGCGCATATAAGGAGGAAGAGGTGAGCGAGAGAAAGAGAAACTTAAGGCCCGAGTCGAGAGCGATTGAGACATCGCTCTTTCGAGCGGCACTGACAGTTATCTGATTCATGGACATGCCGAGTGTATTTTATGCCGTACGACCTATGAATACAGATCGATCGCCGCTACCAGCGCCGCCTGCAGCACACGCGAGCCAAAGAGAAAAGTCGCAGAGAAGGAGCAGGAGGAGGAGGAGGAGGAGAACCGCAGCAACTGGCCCAAGCTCTGCACACGCGGAGAGATCATAGGTGCAGCAGGCTACTTGTATATCAATTACACTTGTACGTACGGGAGATACCCCCCCCCCCCCCCCCCCCCCCCCC
>UELX01002649.1:0-29275 GCA_900480035.1 Eupelmus urozonus | reverse complement strand
ATTTTCTCGGGTCCTAGCGCCCAAGGGAGGGCATTTGAGACTTTGAGTCCATTTGAACTTTTGATCAGCACGCCAAACACTACCTTTTTGCAAAGTTTCAGTAACATTCACAGAAAGACCACATTTTTTCCACATATTATGTGCGGGGTCCTTTAAGATTTATGCAGTAAAGATATCAAAATCATGAAATAATTTGTACATACAATAATCATTTGCTCGTAAATATGTTTATAATATTATAATAATTTGAAAATGATATTGATTATTTAATCACGTTAATAATAAAACATACATTTAATAACTCCATAATACCAATTCGGACAAAAGTATTTTTTTTTCTTATGAAAAAATATGAACAAAATAGTTATTTAGTTATTATTACAGTTCGGTGTAATCGTAACATATTTATAGGTGATAAGAACAAATTTTAAAAAATATTTTATTTCTTAAAATGTATGTCATTTTAAAATCAAAGGCTAAATACGAGAATCGCAGCTTATAAGTAGCGCTATTCTTCCTTGATCAACGTGAAGATGTTTAAAAAATAAAAAATTTATATAAAAATAGAGAAAAAATAAAGTCATTAAATCAAAAATTTCTTTATTTATCATTCATTACATTAAGATTACATTTTTTTCTTTTCTTTCTTTTTTTTTTTATTGCTATTAAGAGTAAATAAATATAGAATTATATTGATTGTGAAGATGATGATGCTGAGCTGCTCCTGTAAAATACTTAGTAACATAGGAAACTAAGGGAAAATATACTTATGTTTTTCAAATTTGTATTTTATATCAAAACATGTGACTTTCTGGCAATTTTCAATGTATAATCATTTTTTAAAGTATTCACAAAAAATTGTACGAAAACGATTTTTGCAACATTTTGTAATCTTGTCGTTATGAAACGTACAAAAGATAAATAAATGAAAGTTGCAAGGAAAAAATCAAATTACAAGTAATGTTGATTCTTATCCTTTGATAAGAGATTAATTTCATTCGCAACTTTCACTTTCCGAGCAAGTACATATTTGACTACAAATATAATCACTGAATAAATATGTACCTATGTGCAATTTTTTTTTTTTTTTTTTTTTTTTCTTACATTGTAGTTCAATTATATTATTACTTTATCAATAGCATTACTTTTATTATGCAATTTGATTTAAAATCAATATAATTAAATGAAATAATTAAAAATTATTAACAATATTTACAGACATCTTATCCTTATCAACCATGAAAATATATGGAACTATTCTATTTCTTTCTATTTTTATACTGTCAATAATCAGTCTTAGTTCTAATTTCATACTCCTAAAAATGATTCTTTTTGAAACTCTCTTTAAATTTAAAGACTATAGAAACTGTTTTTTTTTAGCAGATACATGCTGATTGGTATAATCAATATAAAATCAATTTTAGTAAAAAATAATTAACTTTATTAAATAATTAATTCATTTTATGTAATAGTTCACTCACAGCATTAATATCCAAACCTGTTTTTTGAAATGCTTATTTTTTTAACTACATAAACACATTAAAGTTTCAAAATAAATTCTTATTTAATTGATTTGTATAAGAATAAAATATGATTTAAAAAATCAATGATTAAAAAATACAATAAATATTAACTATTTTCAAAATCAAATATATTATGAGTTGTTTTTAAATGGTAAATATTTTTTAGTCAAAATAGATTTTATATATGTCGTTTATTTTTATAAAATCATGTAGCTTAATATTGAACATCATAAATTATATACAATGAGGTACTTAAGAAATGAGACAGTATTATTATTGATAAATCAGTGCAGAAAAATATTGTTGATAATCACTAATACAATATGAAATATATTAAATTATATTATTATCGTAGAAGTATATGTAACTTTAAAATAAAAAAGTATCTTTTTTATATTCCACATGTAATATTTCAATTCCCAAATGTTTTATAGTAAAGGTAAGACGTCTGTAAAAGAAGTCTTTAATTTAATAATAAAACAAAATTATAGAATAAGTAAGTTTTGGCAGAAGCATTTGAACTACAATGTTGATTGGCCGTAGATCTACAATATATTTTTTTCATTCTTTTTTTTTTTCTGTACTGCTTGCGGTTCTTTTTTTCTTTTCTAAAATCATCAAATATTGAATAATTGTGCCCATCATTGTCCAATCTTTTTTTCTTTTCACATGAAGTTTTTTTCTTTCTCTTTCTCTTTTTTTCCCCATCGTGTTTTTTTTTTCTGTGGACATATTACAAGAATCAAAATAAATTTGTATTACTAATACTCATAATTATGGTAGAAATTTTTTACTGAAAGTTTTTTACAACTTTACGGTTTTTGTGAAAGATTTGCAATAAATCATTCCTTACAAAATAAATTATGAAGATACTTTTTAAGTATATTAAAAATTTATGGAGAATGCTAAATAAATAAAATAAATATAGTGAAAAGAACATGAAGAAATCACTAAAATATCTAAATTAATTTCACATATAATAATGTTAAAATTATGAATTAGTTAAAATAAAATGAATATGAGAAAAAAAACAATATAATTCTTTGAGAAATCCATTTGGATCACTGTGGAAGACTTTTGGTAGAAGACTTACCTTATTAATTTGTAAACTGGAGCAATGACTAAACTGGTCAATATGGCATATAATACCCCCGCCTGTAACTCCTAGATAAAAAATAAGTTATTGCGTTCATAGCACAAAGTTTGAATTTTTGCAAAATTGTTTATAATATAAAGCAAATACAGAAAAATGGAACTACCTTGGACGTCTTGTTGGTCTGTATCCAAAGTATGCACTTCCTCTACTAACACCACGAGTTGTCCCTCGGTAACCTCTGACTCCTCTTGGTCCTCTGTAACAAATAATTGATTTTGATATTAAGTCTACCCAATTATTAAAAATTTATAAAAGTTTCTATTGAACTTGCCTATTAGTCATAGACATTCCAGGTCGGTTGGTTCTTTTTGGCATAACTTTAATTTGACGTCCTCTGAACATGGAATCATCCATAGCCATTGCAGTTTGTACAGAATCACGTTCTGCAAATTCAATATAAGCAAAACCTTTGGGATGTCCATCAAATTTGTTACATAAAATGGTTACTCTATTAATACTGCCACATCCATGAAAATGTTGCTCTAATTCTTCTGCAGTTGCACCATAGTCAACCTGATTAAAAAATTTCACATGTTATTATTAGTAAAATATTATCTTAATTATTTAAACATTTTTTTATCAGCATTAAGTATCTATGTTTACTTGAATATCTCTTTTAATAATTTATAATTTATTGTAAATGTATTATTATGTATTTCTTTATAAGAGTATATTTTTATATCTAATTAAATTACTTTTCTACATTTATTATTTATTAGAAATATATGAATAAACTTTTAAAAACTGTTAAATGAAAAAAAAATTACTTACATTTCCAACATAGATGGATCTATTATCAACTTCCATTTTGTCTTCAATGGACATATTTAATGGACTAGCTGTAAACAAAAATATCATTAAATATTGAATGTATAAATGAGAAATAAACAATTTTTTAAATAATTCTTACTGATGCCAGGTGGACTGCCCATATTCATTTGCTTGTCAACTTCAGATTGAAGTTGCTTCAATTTTTCAGCTTCTTCCTCCATTTCTCTGACCCTTGCCTTAATTGCTTCAAGTTCCTATCGATCAACATACTTTAGAATTCAATACACGTCTATCTGATGTGAAATAAATCATCACCCCAGCATGAGTGAAGATTTAAAAAAGTAACAAAAACACTAATTGCTCACCGGATCATCAATATTAGCTTCGTTGAAGTCACGTTTTACACTGTCACACTGCATGATGGCGTCACCGTCTTGTCCATTCTCAAGACCATCCAAACCGTCAATTTGTTCGCTGCTTAACAGATCCGATTCAGACATTTCTGAGAGGAAAAATGTATTAAAAATAGAAGTAAAAACAACAATACTATCTACTGATATGCAAAAATAATGGTGAATAAAATGAAATGTGAAATAAATTGAAATGAAATGAAATAAAATATTTAGAATGAGAACAGACAGCTAGACAGCTATAATAACAAAAGCATTAATAATACGTGCTGTCTAAATAAGTCTTGGAGAATCTAGTAACAGATACTCAGTCTCATGCAAAATACGGTATAAGAGCCAGAACGGTACAAAGTATATCCTAACAAATACTAAATAGCAAATAAAACAAATGCATTGCAACTAGAGGAGATGGAATAAATCTATAAAATAACAAACAAACGCGAATATATATAAATGTTTATATATATATACATATTCATGTAAATGTATATATATATATATAGACTCTGGTCGTACCGCCGGCTAAGCGCGAATTTACTCCAAAATAAATGAGTGATCGTTTCTCGTGGACATAGAAGTCGGTCGATCTTGTTCCGCATTTGCAGCACTAAATCCTCAGACAGGCGTCATACAGATCGCATTAGTTTGCATATATATAGAGGCAGGGCGAAAATTAAATCGGATGTACATACACACTGCGAACACGCTCGTGTAGCCGTTGTTCCGAATCTCTCTCTCTCTCTTGCCGTATGTAGCCCTCGCTTTCGTCCCCCTCTCAATACTCACTCTCTCGCACTCTATCTCTTTCTCACACACAGGCACGAGATTCATCCAGAGTTAGCACACGCTCCGATATGGAATAAAGTACATATGCATCGGCGATTGATGGTTTAGCGCTATTAAATAAATGAGATAGGTATTGAACGAACCTAGGCTGTGGGATAAACGTCAGGCCGAAAGGTGCGGATAGAAGTCAACAAAAGAAGCCAGAGAACAGACAGGCAGGCAGGCAGGTACTTTTAGGCAGGCAGGCGCGTACTACTATATCTACGTAGGTAATACTAGAAGTAGAAGAAGGTAGCTTTTAGCCGCTTGGTCGGATTCTGTTGCTTACGCGGTTAACAACTGGTTGCGAATTTTATGTGAGGGAGGGCCGTTGGAAGCGGTAGTCCAGGTTTCGGGGCTAATCGGGGGGCCCCCTTAACGAGCGCTCAAGACTACCGACTAGTGACGCCTCGCTCTCTCTCTCACTCGCTCTCTCTCGCCGACTCGTTCACCGAGCCACTCTCGCACTCTGGGATATGCGATGGCAGTCACGCCGGACGCCGGACGCCGCGGGGATCGAGCCACGCCGCGCCACGAGCCGCCCGAATATATCCCGAAAGCTCGGCTTAGCGCCGCCAGCTGGAGCCACCTTGCTTTTCTATACCCTGCCGCCCGCGCGCTCGCCAAGAGCCGGTACCAGCGCGCTTTTATACATTTGCCAACTTTATATTATAAGCCATAAGTTCTTGTTGTCTGGACTATTGTAAACGATAGTGATTTCAGGGGTCTTGTTAATTGATATCGCAATAGTCAGCGCTGATGGTAGTTTTCTTTAATATAGCAAAAGTTCTCTCTGAATGAACTTTGAAAGTGGGTTTTACGTTAAGAAGCACCGGTAAAATTTTAAAAGCCAAACTCTCAAGAGTCTTTTGGAGCCATATTATACTTTATTCTTCATGACATTAAACTAATTATATGTACTTTTCATTATTTAATGACTTGAGCATCCTATAGTTATTACCTTAAAATAGCCAAAGAATTCACCAGATTTATTGTAAAAATAATATACATACGTTAAAACTCACTATCTGGCGTAAAATATTTCGCATTATATTACTCTACTTTTATCATATATTTATCAAATTTACAATTATTTTATAAATTAAACACCCTAACGATTACTATAAGGAAGAAAATAGTCTTGTTAGACTAGGTGAAAGATTAATAATCACATGAAAAATCTGGAATACATGTACTGTATGGCCCTGACAACTCCTTAATTCTGATGTAAAAAATAAAATAACAGCGTTATTATATAAATTTATGAAATATGATACAATATTAATAATCGATTTTTACATTCAAAACTTTCCGAATTTTATGAACTCTCTGCAGGGCTAAGAGAAATAAGTGATAAAGTTTCAATTGCAGACTCTCAATTTTTCCTTCTTTTTCCGAATATATCTGTTTTTTGCGTCCAATTATCATTTCCAAACATTTCCGCTTATATGTTAAGTATTTTAAAAACTTCTATAACGTATATCATCGTACATATACATATGTAGTACACGAAAACATGTATTTATTATGCGCGAAAATGTTGTCGAAATCCGTTGAAATCACTATACCGCTCATAATGACCCCTACTTGTCAGTTAAAAATACACCGTTTGTGTTAATCATTATAGTTCTTTAAGCCGCTTGTTAATATTTAAATTTTTTTCACTAAAACAAACAATAATAACATTATACAGTATTAAAAAATAATGTAATAAATAAATAAATACGTTTATTAACGTATTAATTTTAAATGATCCTAGAATAAGTTATATCAGACTTAAAAATTTTACTTTGATATATCTCAATGTATACAGTTTTTTTTTGAATTTTCAAGCATTTTTATTGTTTATAACATAAATTAATTAAAAATTTACATAATAATATGAACATAAGTTTAAATATTGATTATGTAATGAATAAATACTTATCTGCTGTTTATAAATATCTAGTTAGCTTGAGTTGACTACTATAGATAAATGTCAAGTAGAAACAGTGCCGGATATGGTCAGACAATTAAATTTGTCTTAAATTTTTGAATGTAAAATAACGTTTTATTAATACTTAAGTACATTCTATAAATAATGATTTTCTATTATTCTAATGAGATTTTATTCTAAAAAACAGAGTTGCAAACTACGAACTTATACCAACTTTTGACTCAATAAACAAAAAGTGTCTATTAATTAATTCAATATCTATTTATCCAATATTATCTAACAGGCATTTCGCCATTAGTTATTTAATGAATTACAAAGAAACGCTAATTAACGGATATCTCAATAAACAGCTAACGTAAAATCTTTCTCTTATGTACGCGCGCCAATATCAATTATATACTGACACAAGCACGAGGAATTATTCAGAGTATAATGACAGACAATGACCTATAGCGCACTCAGAATGCTTTATTTTTTTCAAATCAACTCCTTGAAATTTCTGTATACACTTACAATATGTGTGCTTTTTTATCATTTTTTTGCACATTCTTTGGGGATAGTTTCTGGAATTTTATCCCTTCTTATAAATTATCGGAAGTATCTTTCAAATAGGAATCATTTTGATCATTCATGAATCCTTAAGTAATAAATAGACTAAAACGCCTTTTTTCTTTACTCCAGTTTTTGAAATTCCATTCATATCTACCGCTAATATGGAATTGGTGCGCATGCGTGTAACAACAACAAAAAATTGGATAGTTGTTTCTTTATCTATAAATATTCTATAACTTGTGTTATAATTAATTTGAAATTTTCAAAAAGTAAACAGTAGCGTTAAAAAATATTGCCTCAAAAATATCGTTTAAAAACTAAGGGAAACAATAAACACTTGCCTTACAATTTTATTTTATTTAAAATTACACCTAATAACCCAAAAACCCAAAAAATCCAATAAAAAAAACAATAATGCAATAGGCAAAACACAAACAAACGGCAAAACAGACACATGCCACGCATAGCGAACCACTACCGGGTCAATTTTCAGCATTTCGGAGCAGCATAAGCCTCGGCCAATCCCAAGTAGCACATTGCGCGCGCGGCAGTGGCCTTGGCTATCGAGTTGGCAGTAGCTCGGCATTGTCGCGTGTGCTGCGCGTGCTCGCTAAAATCTTCCGCGTCAAAAGCCCCAGGTAAGGTTAGCTCTACTTGCACGTCACTGGCCTGGCTTGCGCGCGCGCGCGCGATTCCGCGAGAGTAGAGTCGATAGCACATCTCTCTTTCTCTCTCTTTCTCGTCGCCCACTGCCGCGCGCGAATTGCAGCCGCCCGCCGCTCGCGCAGACCGATCCGTGATCGTCTCTCTGCGTGACTTTATTGTGTCTCCCCTTCGGCGCTACTCCTCGAGAGCCTAGCGGGCACTCTTCGTCCACCCTTCACGGTAGGTGCACGTATTCTCCACCCCGGATTAAGAGAGAGAGAGAGAGGAAGAGGGCTGCTCGGGATTCCACGTATTTTCTAGGTCAATACCGCTCGCTCTCTGCAGCAGCAGCTCACGCGCTCGCTCTCCTTCTCTCTCTCTCTTTTTACACCTTCCCTCTGCGGTTGTGTTAAGAGAGCTCGCTCACTTAAAAGACGTGTGTTGCCTCTGACAGATCGAAACTCGAGGAGCTACTGCCCGTGGTGGTAGCGTGGAACTGCTGGGAAAGCCGGAAGACAAAATGACGTGGTCGTCGCTCATGGAGGCATCCAAGGCGAGTCCCTTCGCCAAGCCCCAGGCCAACGAGCAGAGCCTCGTCAAGGGCCGAAACATCGCCGCCGCTGACGCCCTACCAGGCGGTGAGTTATTACAGCTACTCTGCGCTTATCACCCTACTTACACCCTGCTCCCAATCCTCGCCTAATCGCATTTTTTCATTTATCATTAAGTTCTTTTAGCTCTGCAAAGACTTTCTACGGGTTAATTATGTAACTCGGTAGGCCAACTCTCGAATTACGAAGGACTTGGACTCCTTTTTTTGTCATACTTCTTTTTCAGTCAACCTCGTGGTTAGACGCTCGGCAAGGACGGGCGGCGAGATCAACCGCTAAACGGGCTAACTGCTCGTTTCCCTTACGTAAGTGCGATTCGCGACATTGCCAGCTAGGCGCGATGACGTTCGATCAGCTGTTTGGTTTTTTGTTTTTCTCTTTGGCAATGTGCTTATTAAATTAAGGGCTTTGTCGTTTAGATTTTCCAAAGGATTAAAATGATAGCTGAGCAGATAACCTGTAGGTCAAAGGATTGCATAATGGCGGCCATCTTGTGAAGCGCGGATATATAATACGAATACATGCTCTCTCTCGGAGCGCCAGCGCTCGCCGACTTCATATTCTCCTTGCCTTGAAAAGTCGCTAAAAGAACGTGTAAAAATAAGTGAACACGCGCTAGCGTCGATAGTCAATGATTTGGCCAAGACGAATTGGCCCAAGGTAGTGCGGCGACATACGACGATCTTGAACTTGTGCCAAGTGCTTTTACCTTTTAGAAAATGACACCTTATCACAGCTGATTTTACCTCACACTTATCCTTCTTATTTATCTAATCTATTTATTATTGTTTTTACTCCAAACTTTTTTCATTCACCAACTGTTATGTTTATCTCTTTATCTGTTTATCTTTTACAGACAGTTGCGAGTTTGGCTCAAACCATTACTTTATGCTATGTGGTCTTGGTGGCATTTTGTCTTGCGGCCTCACCCACACAATGGTCACCCCCCTAGATTTAGTCAAGTGCCGTATCCAAGTAAATCCAGAAAAATACAAGTCCGTGGTTAATGGATTCCGTGTAAGTTGATATTTTCATTTATTGTTTTTTGGATCAAAATTTCAAACGTAAACTTGTATAACTGAATATTACATATAACTTGTACAACTAATTTGATTTATCTCAGGTAACACATGCTGAAGATGGCACGAGAGGTTTAGTAAGGGGCTGGGCTCCCACATTCTTTGGATATTCCATCCAAGGAATGTTTAAGTTTGGACTCTATGAAGTCTTTAAGGTACAATATGCAAACCTTGCTGGAGAGGAATTGTCT
The DNA here is from genome assembly GCA_900480035.1 of Eupelmus urozonus. NCBI lineage: Eukaryota > Metazoa > Arthropoda > Insecta > Hymenoptera > Eupelmidae > Eupelmus > Eupelmus urozonus. The sequence goes on along the minus strand of UELX01002649.1, from coordinate 19,576 downwards.
TATGAATACAGAACAACTTTGTATTTGATCTCTTCTGCCTCTGCAGAATTTTTCGCTGATATTGGTTTAGCACCGTTTGAAGCTGCCAAGGTAAATTTCTTAATTTTAATTATTTTTTACCATTCAGCTTTCCAATTAATAATCAGCTTTATATTGTTTTATTTTTTATTTTTAGGTAAAAATCCAAACAACACCTGGTTTTGCTAATACGTTAAGAGAAGCAATGCCAAAGATTTCTCAAGAAGAAGGTCTCAGTGGATTCTACAAAGGGCTGGTACCCTTATGGCTTCGTCAAATTCCATACACAATGATGAAGTTTGCTTGCTTTGAGCGCACTGTTGAACTGTTGTATAAGTATGTGGTACCTAAACCACGTCAACAATGCACTAAGGGTGAACAATTACTTGTCACATTCGCTGCTGGTTACATTGCTGGTGTTTTCTGTGCTATTGTATCACATCCTGCTGACTCGGTAATTTTATATTATTTTATCATATATTATATTATTATGACATTTTTTATATATTATGTGGTAATAAAAATAAAAACTTACAATCTTTTTTTAAATTAGGTGGTGTCTAAACTTAATCAAGAAAAAGGAGCAAGTGCTGTTGATGTATTAAAGAAATTAGGCTTTGGAGGTGTCTGGAAGGGATTGGCACCCAGGATTGTTATGATTGGTACACTCACTGCTGCTCAGTGGTTCATCTATGATGCTGTGAAAGTATGGCTCCGCATGCCACGACCTCCTCCACCAGAAATGCCAGAGTCTCTCAAGAAGAAGCATGGATTAGCTTAAACCTCGTAAATTTTTCAAAAATGGAAAAGCTAATCAAAAAGCTAGAAAAAAATGATTAGATCAATTTTATTACCTTCCAAAGGAAAAACTCGACATAAATAGTCAAAAAAAGTAAAAAAAATTAAGGAAATTCGAAAAAATATCTAATTTTAATCTACAGTATTCATTCATTTTATATATTATCTATTTTCAATTTAATTTTTTTTTTTTTTTAATTTGAGAAGGTAATAATATGACAATTGCTGTCCATTGGTGGTTCATGCATCGTACTAAAAAGAAACAGATTAGTACGCTTTCAATCCCCTTATTGCGACAATATGATGTTGTCATAATGTAAATAGGACGATCACTATAAATAAACGATCAGGTTGCACCACTGTTCAAATACTTGTTTTTTTTCTATAAATTCCCTTACACTTTTAGTATTTAGTAAAACTCAAGTATTCATTTAAATTTATGGTATCCACATGGTGGGTTATAAATTAAGAAAACACTTAGATCAAATTAGTATTTTATTATAAAATTATTTTTTCTTATTTTAAATCTAATATACAGACGAAATAACTCGTTTTTAATAGTACAGTAATAATACTTATTATTACGTGATCTTAGCAGTATTCATCGCAACAATAATTATTGAAAAACATTTAAATAATAATATAATAATAATTATAAGAATAGTTTTACAATAGGTGAACACTATATTGTTTATCGTTTCTTAAAATTTAAGTTATTCTACAATTATTGAAAGAAAAAGTTTGTATCAGTTTTTTCTTTACAAAATATAAACCTTGCAGGTTGTCATAAACTTGAAACAAAATTTTTAATCATTATTTTTTACATAAAAATTTACTAATATTATCATTTACAAGAAATCAATTTAGTATAAAATTGTGATTTCTTTATGAGACACTTGAAATTTGATATTCAATATTTAATGCCTTCATTCAAAAAGGAAAAATGAGAAGAAAAAATAAATGTAGTACTACTAATAGTTCAAGAGTTTCATAGTTCAACTATTTGACTTAAACACTTGTTGCTTCGTGTATTACAATCGTAATTACGCTGATATTATTATTACATATCACACCAATAGATTTTTTATTATTTTGTATATTATGCATGATCGTACGGAATGAAATCAAATAATAATCATTAAATGCAAGCACTTCAATAAAAAGGCATTGGTAAATCGTTAATAATGTGATAAAAACAAAATTCAGTAATAAATTTTCTTTTTTGACAAAAATTTTAAGCAGTTAAATTTTTAAGCAATATAAAAATTTATGCTAACGCGTGTTTTAGTGAACTTTATGATGAAATATAAAAAAATTTTATTCCCACTTGGATACACATGAAAATAGTAAGAGTCATATTTTTAATGACATTGACATAAGTAAAGTCTCGGAAGTTAATTAGCTTGCCAAGTACTTGCTTTATGTTCCTAAAAAGATGTAACCAAACTTTATATAAGTCAATAGAATAAAAACTTCAATAAAATATTTAATTTCTTATTTTTTCATTGTTTCTCAAATAAATCATTTGAATCACTCGCCGCGTACACGATAAAAAATGTTAACAGGCGTTTGGCTGTTAAATTAACAGGCAAAATGCTTGTTAATAGTTAAATAAACAGACATGCATCTGTTAATTTAATAGGCAAAGAAGCTAATAATTTACAGGCCCGTTTTTCACCGTGTACATTTCTATGTACAAATGCCAAAAATTATAATTTTTTAAATTCAAAAAAATACAAAAAACTAATAATGTATGTACGTCTTGGTTTTCATAAACCCTTATGTGAGGTGTAATTATTTTTTCCTACTGCATGCTTTTATATCGGTCAAGAAGTTGAAAAACGATATAATTAACAAATTTGCTTAAAAAGGTCAATTATTAACAGTATTAATAGGCGTATTGAATAAGCGCAACTTTATAAGACTTTTAGAATGATTCAGGTACTTTTAGTTATGAAACTTTATAAGATTTTATAGGACTAAAGCTGGAATTAGAGCTGAATTGAAGATTGAAATTTTGCAAAATAAAATAATAAATAGACGTCAAAATATGTCTCTTTCTCTTTTATAAAATCTATATAATTTATGAAAAGACGCGGTAGCGCCACAAATTTCATGTAGTTTAAGTAAAAATTTGATTATCAATAAAAAATCAACTAATGAAAATTAAAATCCAAGTTTCCCAATGTATTATTAAGAAAAACATGCATACTGTAAAATAAATTGTGCTTTAAAAGATTTTGCCAGTTTGAAGGAAAAAAATGAAATCATGAATTAATAAAAAATCATTTTTTCTATATTTTAGTACCCCACTGGATTAGTAACATCTACAATTGTTTAGCATCTTATAGGAACATAATAGCTTTCGCTAAACAGTTAAAAATGATACCGTTCGATAATGCATCTTTCTACAATTCGTCGATTGACGCGCGTAGGTACAAAGATTGCCGAAAAGTAGAAGCCGCCGGATAGTTCCGACTGTTACGTTCGCGCTCGCTCATATATGTAGGTGCGTGCATTCGTGTACACGCATTTATGAGAGAACAAGTGGGCGCGAAGGCGAGTTCGGGTTAAATAATAAGTGGCTGAAAAAAGCACGTGATCGCCAGAAGTGCGTTGATGAGGGTAAAAAATAAAGAGCTTTACGTGATAAAGATTGAAAAGGAACTAAAGTACTATCCTTACGGTCGAAGCCTGTCGCATTTAGAAATTAATAAGTCACACCGCCGTCGAAAATGTAATTAATTATTATGTACAAATGAACGGTATTCGTTTCTTTATTACATCAAGTATTTTGCATTTCATTATCAGTATATACGTCAGTCTTGAATAAGTTTTTTTTTTTTATTTATTTAGCAGAAGAATATTCTTTGTACACTGTGTACATCGAGGGCTACCGAAAGTGTGCTTGTGCGCATCATCTGCTCACTTGCTGTCCCTGTCTCTCGCTTGCGCTTTGGAAAAGGGGCGCTCAAACGTTTAAAGCGTTCCAGTTCCAGTAAAAATCACACGCAAATAACGTTTTTACTTGATTTAAAACTATCCCGACCCAGGATTTCATTATGCATTCTGAGAGATACAATAATTTAAATTTAAAATAATTATAATAAATAAATTCTCGCAAGTCCGTCCAAGAAATCTTGGACAAAAGATTTATTTAAACTATACATCGAGTATCCTTTCTCCGCACGTGTACGATTCACTAATGTCACTAAACATTATTTACGTACAAACTTTTACCTATAAAGAGACGCTCAAACCATTCAAGAACTCGTGAATTATACATTTTTTCAAACTTCAATTTTTTGATTTTGACTGTATTGATGAATAAAAGTCATCAATGTGCAAAGCTGTGACGGTATCTTTATCAATGCAAGAGTCAAGCAGCAAAACAAATTCGATATTTGAAATAAAATTGCATATTTCAGCTTCATTAAACCTTTCTTCACGTCTTTAATATACAGAAAAACGGATAAATTGAGCACGGCAAATTCGACTCTTACATTTTATAATGATGGCAGCTTCAAATTGTACAAATTTCTTGATATCGTAAAATTTTTGAAGCTATGAGTCACGTTCTTCGACTAGTTTAACGTGTCTTTTTCATCAAATCCCTCGGTAAGAACATTTCCAAAATATTTCTAATCATCCCTAATTCTTTATAATCTACAGCATCGACTGCTGTCTAATTTTCTATTACTTCAGAGATCGCGATTTAAGTGCGATACGAAAATGTACAATTATTCTGAGAATGAATCTCGATAACAATAATGGTAAAGTATGATAATATTAATAATCTAGTAATATATAATAATACACATTAAAAACATATGTACAATTGAGCAACCCGTTTGCGATTTTTTTTTAAGTATTCGCACTTGGTTTCTTATACGCAATTTAATTTTTTTCGTACGTACTAATGTGATGTACCTTAAATTGGAATAAATGACTTTTAAATAGTTCTTTTTTACAAAATTACATTACAAACTGGTCGATGAGAATATCCGACATGATTACTTAACTACGTATTCACATGTATAGCTGCTGAAACGAAGGCCATACTCTAGTAGAAGGAAGGCCTCGAGTGGGCTGCGCATAGTTGTATGTACGTGTAAATGTAAGTGTCTTCGTATGCGCGTGTATGAGTGTGTACAAGAGTATGAATGTTTTGTGTATGAATGTGTCTGTGTATTTTAATATAAACGTGTGAAACTGTCAAAAAAGTGAATTTAATAAACCTTATTAGAAGAGGGTCACGAACCAAGAATGCTGCGCACTGCTTGGTCGAGCAGCTTATCGCTGGATTCGTTGGATTGACCTGCCACCGAAACTGGCTGAGATGCGGGTCGCTTTTTTAGGCTTAGGATACTATCGATGGCGGACTGCACTTGTGCCGTAATATCGTCCTGCTCCTCGGGCTTCGTACGTAGCTCGTTTGGCTGGCTCTGGGCATACAAGGCTAGCCCATCTAAGCTTTCGGTGTCTTCGAGTAGATCGCGCTCAAGCGAGGAGGCATTAGCACTCAATTCGCCATTAGCGCGTGTTCTGCACGAGCTATGCTTGGGCCTCTTGGCGGCATTTAGGCTCAGCTCAGACCCGCTATAAACACCAAGCTCTTTCTGGATCTCCAACCATTCGTCGTACTCAGCCGACTTGTCGTATTTGCTCATACCCACACCTACTTCCATTTCTAATTCTAATTTGACAGGGGCTCCAGAAATATCTGGCGACGATACCCCTGCAGCAGTACCTGGGACCGCCATTGCTTCTGACTCTAGTTCCGATTCCGGCTCCGTTTTTGGAACTAGCAATTTTTCTTCTTCTTTTGTTTCGTCTAGAAATTTATTATTTCAATTAATACAATAATTGTTATTTTTTTCTTTTAACTGATAATAAAACTATAAAAAAGGTTCTTTCTTACCCTTACAAACTAACAGCTTGGCTTCTTGTTCGCGTAGCCTATTTAATGTTGCTTGTTCTTCATTTACTATCATACGATCAATCATCATAAGCTCTGAAGTCCTTGTTTCACGCTGCAAAATATACGTAATATTATTAATCACTGATATAACAAAAAGTTATTATTTTGACTTTTTGTAACTCACCATGCTCTCCATTATCAAAAGATAAGTATACTTGTTCATCATAGAATTAAATTTACTTAATAAATGTTTGGCGGTTTCCTCGAAAATTTCATCGGCCTTTTCCAAGTCTTTCGAACTAAGTACCTGTTCATTAAAACAGTGATACCTGACAAGACGTTTGCAGGCATCACGTTTACTTTGGAACGGTGTATCAACATCAGGATTCGTTGCACCATTTTGATCGATCTTCAATTGTTGTTCAAACCTAAAAGAAATTTAAAAGCGTCATAATAAAATTCATAGATGCTTTATTAACGTAAACAATAAATACGTACACATCGGTTCGATTAATCTGACGACACACAGGGTTAGAACTCGAGGGCCTCTTGACGCCTTGCCTTGGACTCGTAGATGGATTATCGGGACTCCAAAGTTTACTTTGAGAACTTTGAGGAAGCTTACCAGCCAATCGCGGAGACATCACCTGGCCCGCAGGCGACGTACTTTGAGTTTGCATGTGAACAGAAGGACTTAGCTCTTGCTTTATATTTGGACTCACTGCCTGGATTATAGGTTTAACATCTAGAGGGTCAGTTTGACATTGCGTTGATTGTTGAGCTTCCAACATCACTTTAGGACTGTCAAAGCTCTCTGCAGACAAACTGGACGGAACAAGCACCTGACCATTTTCAACATCGGGTTCAACTTCAGTTTGAGCTTCCTGCTGCTGATGCTGTTTCATTGGAGCCACAGGCTGTGGACTTTGAACTTGCTGACCCTGCTGTAAAGTAGAAAGATATTGTTATTTTTCACAAATCATGATCTTACGTAAGACGCTTATTATATATTAGTATATTAAACTACGGGATTAATCCACAAACTTTGAATATATTTACATGGACTTAAATTATTTTATTTTTTTTATTTTTTCGTATATTATTATTTAAACTTACTGAAATCGTTGGCAAGAATATACTAGTGGAAGATGAGGTGGTTAAATTAACATTTTGTGAATTAGATACTACTGTTGATGTAGGAGTTGAAACTGGTGTTTGCGTTTGCGCTGTAGAAGTCTGGCCTTTGCACGCATTTTGAGCAATGCTTCCCGAGGTTAAAGTCGTAGAAGATACTACATTAACACTTATCGTTGTGTTTTCTGGTTGCTCCTGTATAAAATACAAATTTATAAATAACATATAGGAAATAAAAGTTTCAGATATTAGTCAACTTACGTTGGTAACAGAATGCGATGTGGTACTTAAAAGTTTACCACTGGCCAAAATTCGCGCTTGTTCTTGGTACAATTTACTCAACACAACTTGATCGGCCTGGCTGTTAGTTTTCCGCGCCAAAATAGTCCGAATCTGAGCTTGATTACTAGAAAGTAGTGCTTGCTTCTGTGTGCTTAGTTGAATAGTCTGTACCCTCTGGACAACTTGACCAGTTGATAGAATAGGCACTTGGCAACTTGGCGACAGAGAAGTTAAAGGTCCGTTGACTGATACAACCTGTGGAGATTCGTTCTTGTTGCTGTCAACGACTTGTGCCAGTACATTAAGCATTTTATTTGAAGTATCGAGTTTGAGTTGTGGAGATGTACTAGTCGGCGGCGTTGTTGTCATTGTCGCCGTAGCTGTAGTAACAATCAAAGCTCGCGAAACGGTCACTGATTTTCCTGCTTGTTGACTTACTGTTAGCACCTTCGTTCGTTTCACTAATTTTGGCTTCTTCGGTGTACAACTTTGGTTTATGTTCTGATTTGTGCTGTGGGTGACTACTGCGCTATTTCCAAGATTTCGAATCTGTTGTTGATTCAGATTATCAATAAACTGACTTGGAAAACCAGAATTCTGAATCTGAATTTGCTGTGGCATTTGGGTTGGTGCAGCTTGCACTACAATATTTTGAATGTTATTTTGTATGGTAGGTGCACCACCAGAACTATTGACTATTATCTGACTCGTTGGTGTGTTAATCTGTACTTCCTGTAAATTTGGGTTATTTAAGTCTGCTTCTCCAATTACTATTTTTTGCGTTTGATTTTGATGTTGAGTTTGCGTTTGACTTTGAGCTTGTGCTTGAGCCTGAGCTTGTGCCTGAGCCTGAGCCTGTGCTTGTGCTTGAGCCTGAGCTTGAGCTTGAGCTTGAGCTTGAGCTTGGGCTTGAGTTTGATTTTGAGCTTGTGCTTGAGGCTGAGTATTAAATTGACCTGAAAGAAATTGTTGCAACAATTGCTGACTTATGACCTGCATCTGTCCATTGGCATTAGCAATTAATAGCTGATCATTTGGATTTAAATTACTCAAAGCATTTAAGATTTCAGGAGTAATTTTGGGCGCACTATTTAATATTGAAGCAGCAGGAGAATTCATGTTGCATATATTCTGAGGTTCTACCTTCTGTTGTTCTTGTTGTTGTGGAGGACAAGGAGAGTTTGAGATCAAAATGCTCGTAGGTAAATTTTGTAGTTCAAATGATTGATTGTTTGCTGTATTAGTATTAACAGGCTTAACTTTTTGTTGTCTCATATTACTTGTATTTGTTTGTATACCTTGTTGCTGAGCAAGTTGAACATCGTGAGCAAATTGCAGATTCTGCTCAGCTTGTTGAATACCACCGCCGATGTTCTGTTGAAGTAGATTTACCGTTTGTTGATGAGGTTGTTGTTGGAGATTGCTCGCAGTATTCTGTTGCAGAACATTTATAGACTCAATTTTAACACCATCCGTCAAAGTTCGTTGAAGCGCAGTTCCAATATTTTGTTGTAAATTTGTTTCGAATAAATGCTGCACGTTTTGCGTTTGAACTGTTTGAGATGCGGAGACTTGTTGAGCTATATTTTGTTGATATATCGTTGGATTTGAAGATACAAAAGAACCATCTTCTTGAATACTAATCTGCTGCAGTTGATTTTGATTATTTTTTACTAATTGGACATTACGTTGAACAGTTGAACAACTTTGTACTGTCTTTTGCGTTTGGGCACTAATTTGTTTATTAAGATTCTGCTGTTGGTTTGGACTGATAACCATATTTCTTACTTTAGTTTGGTTACATTTTGTTTGTTGAATATTGTTAGTTTGTTGCAAATTAACAGAAGTAATTTGGTTTAATCCGGCAGGCCGAGGACTTTGTAAGTTAGTTTTTTGACAAGTAGTAGATTTAACATCAACAATTGTTTGTTTTTTAGCATCAAAGACTTTTCTTGAAATAATGATATTTTTTGGTGGTTGATTAAGATTTTGAGAATTTACATTAACAACGGATTGAGTATTAGAAGTTTGTACTGTAGCTTGTGAAAGTGGTATAGATTGATTACTTGATGAAATGCCAGATACATTAAAAGTTTGTAAACTGCTTGAATTCGAATTAACATGAATTTGTTGTGGACTAATTATGGGAGTTGTACTTTGCGAATTCGATGGACTTGCTAAAGGAGTTCCTGTAATTATGGTATTGGGAACTGGCGATTTTTCAAACTTTTGTCGATTATTAGCTGAGTTCTGAGATGTTTGCAGTATTGACTGCGCTTGCAAAAGTTGTGAAATTATTTGAGAATTTTGTCCACCAGCCTGAGTTAACGACCTTATTAAGGCTTGAGCAGTTGCTTGATCGAGTTCAGGTTGATTAGGATCTGGCGTATGATGCAGTACTACTCGGCCGTCTTCACCAACTGCTAATCGTAACTGTCCTGATATTGGATTTTGGGTAGGAGTCTGCACTTGCGCTACTAAATTGCCCGTATTGAAATTTTCTTGATTTGGACTTGCTTGAATTACATTTGACGTGCTAGAAACTTGTACTGGTACCAAATCTTGTTGAGTTGACGTATTCGGCATGGTTACAAGAGGAGGATTCTGCAAAGGGCTCGCTTCAACTTGAGAATGAGAAGGTGTTTCACTTTCTGTTACGAGATCATTGTCAAACATGTCATCATCATCACCAATTCCTGATATTTTCATGATACTTGCAAGATCTAATTTTGGAGGCTCTTCGTCTTTCTTCTTAGCTTTTTTCTTCTTTTTAGCTTTCTTCTTTGGTGGAGGCAGTAAGCTCTGGTCAATAAGCGTTTGTGCATTTTGAACATTTACAGATGAATTAATTGCAGTAGCTTGTGTTAATTGAGGCTGTGAATTTTGTACCATTGTATTTTGTATTACGATCGGGCTATTATTACCAGTGTTTGCTACATAAAACAAATAAAATTTATATTTTAAACTTTATTTTATTTGACATTTAAAAGATACCATTTGTTTTATATTAAACTTACAAGGAGCTGGACTAGAAGGAGTATGTCTAATCACTGGAGGTGCTGGAGATTGAAACCCATTTGGCACAGCAAAAAATGTTGGAGTAAGGCCTTGTAATTGCATACCTTGTGCTGTAACCACTCTAACTAGTTGCTGTTGAGTTAGCTGTAAAATATATAAAAGTTTTTAAAAAAATAATTTTTTAAACTACAAATATAAATTGCTGTTGGAAATAAAGGAATATTCTGAGTTTATTTAATAAAAGTACAAAAAATAAAAAAAATAAGATAAGAAACAATTTTAATATTACTAAACCTTAGACCTTTGTTTATAAGTTTTAACATACTAACCTTTTTGAAAATATAAAAAAATATTTTACACGTTTGTAAATGATTCTAGAGTATAGGCATATAGAAGCACATGGAAAGCTTAATGGAATTCTTCTTAATTATGAAATTTTAATTAATATCAAAGTTGCAGTAAAAAATGAATAAAAGAGACTAATGATTTGCATAAGGAATGTTATAGGCAATGATTATGAATGTGTGATCGGATGAAACCATCACCTGTGCAGTATGTGTTTGTTGTTGGGTGTTTGCTGGAGTCCTAAGAATCAACTGAACACCACCTGGTTGCTGCTGCACGATTACTGGTCCAGAAGATGGTAATACCTATATACCAAAGCCAATAAAAAAAAAAAAACCATTACGGTGCCCCATATTGAATTTTGATGCAATTATTTATGAGTTCCGTAAATGAAACTCTGATGCTCAAAATAAAAAATACACATACATATATATGTATATATATATGAATATTGTTAATCATTTTCAATAATTTTTTAATAATAATGATAATGAACGAAGTGTATACAAGATTTTTTGATGATGAGATTTTTTGATAAATAAATAGATGTCTTATTTGAACACTTAAATTAAAAGCATATGAAACAAGTGAGCATTAAAGTTTTTATTTAAAATGGAATTGCAAGCGTAATTAAGTAAACATGCTAAGATTATTGCATTAGTAAAACAATAACCTGATTTAACAGAAGTCCTTGAGCAGTATTAATCATTGTAGCTGTTTGTTGATTTGGTTGTGGACCAGCTAAAACGAGCTGAGGTTGTGATTGCTGTGATACCTACAAATTTATGAAGCGTTATTTTACAGCAATATGTTTGAAAAATACGTATTTAATAATCCATACATATAATTTTCTTTTTAATTCAACGAAAATCGTATTTCTCATAAATTTAGTAAAATTTTACCTGATTAGTTATAGTAGTTGTAACTCGCTGTTTTTGTTGACCTACATTTGATTGTTGCAGAGGCGGCTTTGGTAATATTTGTGGTGGTTGTTTACTTGGTTTAGCAGCTGCAATTTGTATTTGCTGATTACCAAATAGATGAGTTCGTGTGACAAGTTGTGGTGCTTGTTGATATCCTTGAGGAGTACCATGAATTATTTGTAAAACTTGCATTCCCTGTTGTAAAATTGGGGTGTTTGGCCTTACCTAAAAAGTAAAAACAATTCAATGTTTATATTCAACATTTGTAAAAGCACGATTTTGGTAGCTAAAGCAATATAAAATTTTAATAACTTACAATTGGTGGACCTGGACTTCCTCCTGGTGCAGGACTCTTATTGCTTAAATTTGCTCCAGTACCTCCTAAAGGATGGGGACTTTTAGCTGGAGGATAAGGACTTGGAACTGGACTTTGTATTTGACCAACACTGATTGGACTTTGCATTGGGCTTTGTAACTGCATGCCGAAATTGGCATTAGATGTTGCAATAGATACTGGACTTGGACTATTTCTAGCTGGAATAGAGTTTGAAGCAGGGCTTCGAAGTAATAATCGATTTGGACTTGGACTTGGAGTTGGTGGAGCTATATTGGATGCTGGACTTTTTAATGGTATTGAAAAAGGACTACTTGGAGAAGAACTACTTTGATTTTGAATACCTTGCATTGTTTTTATGTTAGGGATAATTGAATTTGAAGCTTGATTCTGATTTGAAAATTGACGTTGATATCCAGAACTGATTGAAGCATTTGAATTGGAATCATTTGTAGTAACTTGTGATGTCACAACATTTGGTATGTTTGAACTCATAATTCCAAATTGAGTTACACTTATTTGCTGATTTGTATTAGGGCCATGAGCAGTATTTGTGGTTGTGGCAAGGATTGGTCCACTAGAAGTACAGGTGTATGTGCTATTGACACTTGAAGACACAGAATTTGTTGATTGTACTGTTGAAGTAATGTTACTATTCTGGTTCTGGGATAAGGCAGAACTTACAACATTTGCACTTGAACCAACTATGTGTGGAGCTATACTCTGTATGCTTTGAATTGTTTGAAAAGGGAACTGTGCATTACTATTTGTTGAGTTAAAACTTGTAATAGCATTTATAGACCTGTTAAGCCCTTGTTGATTTAAGGCTGAATTTATACTATTTGGGGTCAAATTTATATTAGGATTGAGAGTATTTAAAGAAGCTGCACCAGAGTTTGTTGCATTTGGATTAATAGTGGCAAGATTTTGATTTATTGCAGTTGCATTTAAACTTGTTAAATTTGGATTAACACTTGTAAGTTCTGCACTAATATTAGACAGTCCAGAGCTGATACTAGTTGAATTCAATGTATTTAACCGATTAAGGCCAGAGCTCATACCAGTCAAATCTTGTCCAAGATTTGAAAGTCCATTACTAATACTGTCAGATGGCAAATTAGAATTGAGATTTGTGCCTAAAGTACTTAACTGATTTATACTAGAATTTATTGCAGTTAGACCCGAATTAATGCTGGGAAGGCTTAAATTGAGTAAAGGATTTGAAGTTGTTATAGCATTTGAAGTTAATGATGAAAGACTTGTATTCAACAGTGATAATGGCAAACCCATATTCAGGCCAACCCCAAAAGTGGGGGTGGCCGGGGGTAGGCCCATACCAGTTCCAGAAGGATTAATGGAACCTTGATTTAACTGGTTTAGCTGATTTACATAGAGTATGTGATTTCCAGTTGTAGATCCATTTGGCTGTTCTTGACTCTGAAAAAGCAATGGTATTTTTCAAATAAGAAAAAGGTATAAATTATATTATTTTATTTTAGTTATGCTTAATTCATTTTTCAAAAGCTAAATAAAAAATAACCATAAGCTTTTGAATTTTGAAAAATGTATTTTGCTAACTAAATAAGAGAGGTAATCGAATGTTTATGGTACTAACACTGCCAGATGGTTGTTGAAGAGTAAATGTCACAGACTGAGAACCAGAGTTTTGCGATTGGAGTTGCTGCAATTGCTGTAACTGAAAAGGATTAATATAGCAACAAGTTCTTGCAAAATTAATATAAATTTTATATTTCATGCAACTTACTTGCTGTTGTGTAAGGACTGCAACAGGATTACTATTTCGTCTCGTGGTTGGGGATGTTGTAGAGGATACAGAGTCCCCAAGAAGAGGGCGTGACTGAGGCTGCTGCATGCCCACGCAGCACCTCGAAACTCTGGGCAGCGTTTAGCTACCTTATAGTTCCTTGGTAATACTTGTGAACTTTCCTAACTGTATACCTAACAATATTAAATTTATTTTATATAATTTCAAACTGAATACTTGAAGGAACAGTCACTGTAAGAATACCGGAGTACAAAACTCAAGCCTACTAACCTTCTAGATTAATATTTTTCGGAAAGTGATTGATTTTTATATTGGCGTTGCGTCGCCACTCAACGCGTTTACGACCAAGATTGCCTGTTCCTGACATGCATGTAGTTTCTGTAGATTCTTCTATTGGCGATTGTACTTTTGCAAGCATTCCCTAAAAGCTTGCAGACACAAACACTCTTGCAGAAACTTGTTGCAGCTCTTTTTTGATTTTAACAACACTTGCACATTATACAAATCAACATCTTTCTTAATGAAATTCATTATCCATTGAAGAAAAGGTATACAATATGTATACAAATTTTATGCTCTGATTTGATGCTCAAGTGCATTTGGTTGTAAATCTCACCCATTTATACACACTGTTTGATTAACACCATTAACAACACAATAGCATTTTATTTATACACATTGAAACTTAACAGCTTGGCTTTATCAACGAAATCTTGAAATACTTGTTGATAGTTGATTACTAGGTTAGTTGTTGAGCAGGAGCTATCCCAAATCTAGGAGCCAAGAGCAGTTGCCTGGCGAACATTTCATTTTAATTTGAGATCTTGAAGAAGTCATGCAGAGGCCAGCTACCGAGTACACCTATACTGTAACACAAAAGAATAAAGTGAGTAAGAAAAGAAAATCACAGCAATCTTCAATAGATTAAACATTCATTTGACAAAAAGGAGACATGCAATAACACTCGAGTATTACAGTATGGATAAGATTAAGAAAAAGAGAAGTAAAGTCGAAGGAATCTGAAAATCAAGGAAGTCGGAGCTTTGAGGTTATAAGCGAGACGAGAGAGTCGAGACAAAAGCAAAGAATCGAAAGACGAACGTAATGAAGCACACGAACGCAATTGCAGCAGTAAGCACATGTGACTCTTCAGAAAGGATCTCAGATCGAAAGCAGATCTAGCGTGGCCGAGGAGAGCAGAGAATCGCGTTTCGGAGCAAGGGCGATCGGCATCGGTTTCGCCAAACAAGCACGAGCGCTGACCATCCGCAGGCTCCCTAGTTCCGGGGCCACCCGCAGCTAGACGCAAGCTAGCCTGCAGGCAGGACACGCACTAATTTGGCGAATCCTCGCCGAGTAAGTATATCCAGATCTCGGACTCTCCTCGGCGCGCTCTCTCACTTTTTCTCGTTCACACACAGAGAGAGAGACACACATAGTCGCACAGTTTGGCTCACGCAGGTATATACACAGCTATCTGGATACGCACGAAAATACGTTGAGAGCGCGTGCACCGGAGCAGCTTGAGGGGCACGTGAGGGCGGCCTTCCGCGAGAGCAGCTTTTCTGAATAAAAGTCAGAACTGCGAGCTCTCTGGTCCCCGAGCGAGGGAGAGAGAGAGAGAGAGATGGAGAAAGATAGAAAAAGAGGGAGAATCCGAGCATCCCCGCGCGCAGACTTTTGGGCTCGCGCACGGCGTCCCAGTAGCGGAGAGCAGCGGCGGCGCGCAACGACGCGAGTACACACCACTCGCACTCTATGTGTACACATGCACACACAACAAAGCATAGACGCACGCACACTGCAGGAGAGTAGCGAGCGAGAGAGAAAGAGAGAGAGAGAGAGAATGCATAGGTAGTATACTATATAGGTAGCCAGCCGCGCGCGCGCGCGCTGCCAGCTATCTACTATACCTATATATACCTATGCCTCTGTGTGTCTGTATATATAGATATACACGCAGGGGATAGGACAGAGAGAGAGAGAGAGAGAGCTAAACTGACAAGGAGTAAACAAATGCGAACAAAGTCCGAGAGCAGTGAAACAAAAAAAAAAGGGAGAAAAAAATATATGCAGATATCTGAGATACAGCGTAGAGAGAAGAAAAATAAAAAGCAGAGAGAGAGAGAGAGAGAGAGCAAAAGAAGAAGAAGCGGTGGTGGCGGTGGCGGCGGCGCAGACTCACCGAGCGCTGTGGCGGCGAAGATGAAGAGTGCTCGAGTTGCAGCTGCAGGATGCGCCGCTGAAACGGGCTGTTGTAGCAGGCTCGCATGTGTGTGAGTGTGCAGGCGCGCGTTTCTCTCTCTCTCTCTCTCTCTCTCTCTCCGTCTGACTTTACGTGTATATGTATATGCACGACGAGAGAAAGAGAGCTCAGGCGGCGCGGCGCGCACTCCGGCCGCGGCTCTTGAACCTTTCTCCCCCCGAGATGCTTTGATCTATCACATCGGTGCGCCTGCTAACCCTGGCGATAATATTCGCAAGGTAAACTCCGGCTTGTAGGCGGCGCGCGCGCGCACGCAGCCAGGCACGGACGTGTGTATATACACACATGGGGCCACAGAGTTTCAGCTGGCCCGAGGCATTAAAGCGTCAAGGCCGAGAGAGCACCACTAGGGGGAGAGCAGTGCGTGTTATATTATAAACTGCCGAGTCGCTCTCTAAGCTTTCCTTCTGCTGCGCGCGCTAGCCGCGCGCTTATAGGTATATCGCAGCGCGCGCGCCAGAGAGTCCGACACTTTTCAGCTTGGTTAAAAGCAGCGAGTCCCGCAGGATATCGCTCGGGGCACTGAGTACACAGAGAGACACACGTACACACAGGACACGCGCACTGTAGGATCCTGGAGCTCGTTGCCGTGCTGCAGCTGGGAGAGCGCGCAGGCACACGCACACGTCCAAGCCGCTGCTGGATAGTAGCTTGCTGTGTGAGGCGGAGCTGCTGGATTAGAGCTAGCTTGGCGGAGGATCGAGCTGGCGAGCTTGGGAGCTAGTGCTCGCGGTGGGCTCCGCTCGCTCTCGCGGCTCCTGTCAACGATAATCTCGCGTAAACGCGCTTCGTCCGCAAGCTGGCAACGGCCATCACAAACCTCGTCATTGCTGCCATTAGCACGGATCGTAAACGTTTACGAGTAATCGGATTCTACCAACTGAACGCGCACGCACTCCGCTTAGTTCTCTCTCTCTCTCTCTCGCTCTCTTGTGTAGGCCTGAATTATATACTTTCGGCGCGCGCCTGTGTGTATAATAGTGCGTATATGCGCGGATCACCTATATATTATACACTGATGGGCGAATGACGCCGATGATGCGAATGCCGCGGGTTCCGATTTCGAACACGGCGCGCTGCGGTATTGGAGCGGCGCGCGATTCTCGTTTGCTCAAATTTCGTTAATAGCTATTATTGGGGGGTGGTTAGCTAGCTTACTGGAGTCGTTAACAAGTAATGGTACTTTTTTATTTGCTTAATTTATAAGTATGTTTGTTAACTGTTCAAGCGCTGAATTAATATTATTTATCCAATTGCTAATTACTGCCACTCTTACTACATAGTACGAGAGTAGGTAGTTCATTTGTTTCTGTAATTACTGTAGCCAATTCACACTTTTTATTGAGGCGTGAAATACAGTGTGAAATTGATTCGCGCAGTT
Source organism: Eupelmus urozonus (assembly GCA_900480035.1). Taxonomy (NCBI): domain Eukaryota; kingdom Metazoa; phylum Arthropoda; class Insecta; order Hymenoptera; family Eupelmidae; genus Eupelmus; species Eupelmus urozonus. The sequence goes on along the minus strand of UELX01002649.1, from coordinate 2,370 downwards.
TTTTCCAACCGAATATTACCTAACAATATAATTATTTCGAAAAGGATAGGAAATGTTTTTTAGTTATTGTTTTTAATAACTTTGATTCAAGTAAATTAAATAAATGTATTAATAAGTTATATTTTTTTTTTAATTGAGGTAATGTAAAAACTCCTTGTTACCAATTATAAGAATTCGCTTTACTCATTGGATTTATTCTACGTAACGAGTAAAATTTTAATAGTAAAATAAAACTACAACTAAAATATTCAACGGAAATATATATTATTTGTTAATTGTTACTAACAAGGAATGTTCTACATTAGCTTAAATTTTAATTTTAATTCTATATTTAAATAATTGAAAAATTTAAACAATTTTTTATTTATTACCATTTTATAAAATTTTATAATAATATTGTATAAATACGTATAAAAATCGTACAAAAATTTATCTTTCATAATTATAAGATAAATTATAAACTTTACATAATTTAAAAATTTTTTTCGATTTCCTGCATAAAATGCATGTAAAAGTCTAAACTTTCATTTAACAACCTTAAAAAAAGATATAGAAGTCTCTCATTCCGTATGCAAAGTTCATTTAACGCACAAATGAATAAATAAACATTCCTAAATACAAATTGTACAAATCTTATTACAAATATTTTTAAACCACTGTCAGAAAACTGGTTTAATCATATCTGCACTTTTTACATATGTGCTCTTTGCTCAAGTATGAATATGTGCTCTTTGCTCAAGTATGAATATCGTGACATTAATTAAAATCGCTTGTTTAGTCATGTATTAAAATAGTGCATTACAAGACAAGTGAACAAAGTGGATCATTCCTTAGCGCCTGGTTTGACGCCAAAGTGAAAAATAATGCAAATAGTATGTGCGCAAAATGCATACTTTACGCACTTGTTGAATATTTGTACCGTTCGATACTAGTCTCAGAATGTTTCACCTAAGTATATCAATTTTGATCAAGTTGAAGGATTTTGTAAAAATCTGTATCGCTATAGGTTCATTAAAAATTATATGCAAAGATGACTCCGCGTACCAAAATTGATATAGTCAACTTGTTGGGAAATCGTCCATTATAAAAATTATTTTAATGCGTGCGTTCAAAAAATAGTGCTATTGTGATATATTAGAATATTAATAATATATGTATAGTAATAGTGATTTTTTTTATATTTAAACCGTTGAAATTAATATTTGAGAATTCATGTTTGAGACCATATTGAGTTATAGTACTTCCCTATACATAAAGCTTTATTTGGTTTGACGGTTAAAATATAAACTAGTTAACTTTTTTTTAACATTTTGTTAAGCCCTTTTTGATGACAAAGATTTCTTTTATCTTTTTTCTCTTCTTTTTTAAAATTTTTTTTTCACATACTTACTGATTTTTGCCTGTTTTCTGTTCACTGATGCGAAGGGTGCAATGTATTTCACTCTGGTATTTGAGTCATAAAATTATCAAACCTCACCCAGATAGTTTTCATTTTGATAACATTTATTAAAAAGCCATTAGAAAACAAAGTTCTCTATGCTACTAGACTCAAGATCCAAATTTACAATCCTTATTCCATAAAAATCTTCAACAGACTCATGGTAGCGTATTGTGAAAATGAGCTACTTAAATAGAGGGTTCAGTGCCAAAGAAAGCCCAGCCCATTATGCAAAACGGTCTTTTTTATTGAAAAAAGATCTAAATTTCTAAAATTTCAACATTAGAGACCTAGATACCCTTGCATTCTGCTGAGTCCAAACACTATTTATATAAATATGATTATGATTTTTCGAATTGAATGTTAGTTAGCTGCACTACTGCATTTTCTCAAAATCATGTTAATAATTGGCCCTTGGTATCCTCTGGTTTTGGACTCTCCAAATGACAACGACGGTGACAAAGAATCGATAGAGCATTGTTTATGAAAAATAAAAAAAGTCCTTATAGGTCTATCCTATATAAAGCACCAAAAATTCCTCAGCACGTTAAAGGAGAGCACTCGAAGAGGAGATATAACACGTGTGATCTACCCATCAAACGCAATTTAATCCAGTGTATAGACTCCACTGTAAAATACTAAATAAAATTTTACTTAAATAGTAAAAACTGTTCAGAAGTTTATTAAAATTAAACTCTAATGTCTGCAGTTACGTAAAATTTTAATTTTTAAGATTTTTAAACAGTGTGTAAAAGATAACGATTTATTCTTTTTTCAGTTTAACCTTGAAAAATAAGATCAATAAAAATCTTGCTCCGAAATATTAGGACATTTCTGTTTTGAAAATGTAAAAATTTGTATTAGATTATTGATGCAGATATGGGTCATTCTAAAAAAGAATATTTTAAAGTGATTGCTCGTAATTCCTTTGC